>WUAT03482228.1:0-15612 GCA_010015005.3 Ulmus americana | reverse complement strand
AAGGCATTTCTGGTTTTCTAAATTAAGCGAAAAAGTTTCTAAGTTTTCTAGATAACCAATTCCCCCCCCCCCCCTCTTGGTTAGCCTTACGGACTAACAAGACACTTATCCTGGTTTTCAATATATTCATTATGGAACTTATCATAAAGAGCTTTATTCGAGAGGTCTTCGGCATGTCTTACCCATCTCTTGTCTTTATGTTGAAGCTTTGTCTTCACCAGAGGGTTGGGTTTTCATAGTATCTTTGGAGTAAATCTTTGATGCTTCAGATACTAGTATACACTGAAGTATGATGGTTAGTTCTCCTATGAAGACAATCTGGACTTTGCCACTCCGATTCCCCTTCACTTCTCGTCCCACACACAACCCATATGTTTTTCTTTCCGATGACGAGATTGATTGCTTTCAGAGGATACATTTTATCAAGTCTTTGGAAGAGTTTCCTTCTTCTCTGTTGAGGGATATAAATCCTCCGCCCCCGAGGGAACCTACGAAATTCGTTACCTTCACGTTACTGAAGAGACATCCTCTGTGATTCCTTCAAGAAAATAATCCTTGCTTGTTTCATGCCTGCTTTTACCCTCACGGCGAGAGTCCTTCGGCTATCTCGTTGTGATTCCATCCTCTCGAAGATGATGATGTTGATACATCTTTACCATTTCACCTTCGCTTAGAAAAGGATACTTCTTTTGAGTTTTCCACTGATGTTTCACGCCGAGAGTACCTCAACCAGCGTAGGAAGGATCAAGCCAAGATAAATGTACTGCAACACTGGCGACTTAGAGGAAGAACTTTTTATGAGGATGATGCATTTCAGAGATCTCATCCTCCCTGCTGTGGGGTGGAAATTCCTCCTCCGGCTTTTTATGATTAATTTTTCTTTTGTAACTTGATCTTGTACTCTTTCTTTTTTCAAATAAAACTTCAATTTTTCACAAAATTATAATTGTATTTCTTCCATTGCCTTTTGCTTTAATCTTTCGCTTAAACAGCTCTTTTATTCTCTGCCGATTGAAAGTTATATTGTCTTTAAATTTCCATTTGCTTTGTTATTGCTTCGGATCGTATTCTGATTATTCATCTTTCGGTACTTTGAAGAATCCCTCAAAAATTCTTAACAGTGAACTCCTTCGACTTCATCCTCCTCTGACGCTTCGAGATGAGAGTACTTCTGGCTCGTCCATCTTTGAAACATTGAGAAGCGAGCACTTCTGGTTCATCCATCTCTGGGATGCGAGCACTTCTAGCTTGTCCACCCCTGGGATGCGAGCACTTCTGGCTTGTCCACTCCTGGGATGCGAGCACTTCTGGCTCGTCTATCCCTAAAGTCTTGAGATACGAGCACTTCTGGCTCATCCACCTTTGGGATGTGAACATTTATGGCTCGTCCACCCATGGGATACAAGTACTTCTGGCTCGTCCATCCCTAAAGTGTTGAGATGCGAGCACTTCTGGCCTGTCCACCTCTAAAAGATATCTCAAGCTTGGAATTCGAAGCATAGATAAAATGCATGAATCCTTCGAGAAGTGACCTTCAAGTTTCTACCTTCTCATTTTGCGGATAATTCAAACCTTGAGATGCGACCTCTATGGCCTTGGCCATCTCATTAACTATCTTATTCCTGAATTCTGAAGCAAGGATATGAGATGCGAGCACTATTGGCTTCGTACATCTCTAATGGGAGGATTAAAAATATTCAAAAGGGAATCCAAAGGTTTCTACCCTTTGCTCGTTTAAAAATTTTCAAATTTTCGTAAAATTATCCTTCGTCGATTTGTCTTAAAATTTTATGAAAAATATTCATCTCATTAATCTCTTGGAAAATACAGTGGGGTCAAGATATAAAATCCTCAGTTGCTGCCTCATTAAAAACCTATCTCCGAAAAACCCAAAAGGATAAAACCGAAGCATAGAAAAAGAGTACAACTCCCCCGCAAAATTTACATCAAATGTAGTACTTTTTTAAAAACATGGCATTCCAGGTTCGAGAAACTTCCTTTCCATTGTTCAGATTAGTCATCCTATACGTCCCCTTTCCCAACACCTCTTTGATTTTGAATGGACCTTCCCACTATTCATTGTATTTTCCCTTCTATATTACCTTCGAGATCATTCTCATTACCCATTCCCCTTTGATAAAGCACCTAACCTTCGCCATTTTGTCATACAATGCTCTAGCTTTATGCTAATAAGCTGCTCTTCTGATATGTGCACACTCTCGAACTTCTTCAAGTAAATCCAAATTCCTTGTCAATTGTCTTTGGTTTTCTTCCACATCTTTCGCCACCAAAGTTGTTATAGTCGACAATCCAGCCTCCGTTGGAAGTATTGCTTCGATCCCATATACTAAAGCAAAGGGTGGTTCATATGTCGCCCTCCTCTTCGACGACTGTTACGCCCATAGGACCTTCAAAAGTTCTTCTAAACATGCTCATCTCTTATATTCCAAATTTCTTCGTAGATTCCCCACTATCAACTTGTTGGTCACTTCTGCCATTTCATTTGCTTGGGGATGATAAACTGGTGAAAATTTGATCTTGATCCCATACATTTCTTTGAAGCTCTCCACCTTTGTATTATTAAATTGAGTTCCATTATCCATCACCAAAAATTTCGGCATTCCAAATCAGTAAATCAAATGCTTCCAGATGAAATTGATTACATCATTCACTATTACATTCGAGTATGCTTCAGCATCTACCCAGTTGGTGAAGTCATCCGTCACAAGAATGACAAAGCATTTTCCCCCTTCGCAGTTGGTAGCTTTCCATTTATATCCAATCCCCACTTTATGAACGGCCACGGACTGATAACTGAATGACAAGGTTCCAAATGATGATGGATCAATAAACCATGCTTTTGACATTTCTTGCAACTTTTTGCATAATCTTGAGCGTCTTGCATCATATAAGGCCAAAAAGTATTCAGCAATTAATGGTTTATGAGCTAGGCTTCGTCCTCTAGAATGATTACCACAAACCCCCGAATGAATTGTCTTCAATACTGTTTGAGATTCTTCCTTTGTCATACACCTCAATAATGGTCCAGAAAATGACTTCTTAAATAACGCCCTTTCCAGCAAAGTATACCTCATAGCTTTTAATCTCAATTTTCTTGCTTGATTTCTGTCTTTCGGCAATTTGGAGTCTTTTAAGTAGTCTATTATTGGATCCATGCAACTATCCTTCTGAACTTTGAATTCTATCTTTTCTTCGGCATCTATCATATTATCTTCTGCCATATAGTTATCTGGAGTGGTCAACTCTTTCTTCTTCTTATACTCTCTATATGCTACACCCTTCGCTAACCTATCAACTCTAGCATTAAGCTCTCTTCTTATTGCTTGGATATCTATCCTTCAAAAATGTTTTGTTAGCTCAATTACCTTCTCGCAATAGGCCCTCATTCGTTAATCCTTCGCCTCCAAGACTCTGTTTACATGCCTTGAAACAAGCTATAAGTCTAAATAGACCTTCAAATTTTGTACTCCTAGCTTCAACTTTAATTTCAAGCCATACAGTAATGCTTCGTATTCCGCCTTAGTATTATTCATCTATTTCTCTAGTCAAAAGGCTTCTTCAATGATAATTCTGGAAGATGACTCTAACACAACCCTAACTCTGGCTCCTTCTCTATTCGATGCTCTATCCGAATTGAGAGTCCATCTTATCCCCTCTTCCGGTAACACCATCAACTCTTTCTCCGAAGGATTGAATTTCGACGAGAAAATTTGCTATTACCTGCCCCTTCTTAGATGTTCTTAGGATATACTTGATCTTAGAAATCCCTAATTCAATTGCCCACTTCGTCAACCTTCCCGACAGATCAAGCTTCGAAAGAATTTGTCGAATTGGATAATTTGTGACTACTATAATTGGATAAGATTCAAAGTAATGCCGAAGCTTCTTCTTCGCCATAACCAAAGCTAGATCCATCATTTCTAAGCTACTATATCTTGTTTCAACATCGAGTAGCATTTTTCTCGTATAAAATATTGGTTTCTGCTTCTTATTTTCTGCTATTACTAATACAACACTAACTGCCACTTCTGAAACTGCTAAATAGAAGAACAACTCTTCTTCATCCTCCTACACAGATAAAATTGGAGCTATATTGAGATATTTCTTCAATCCCTTGAATGCTTTACTTTGTTCTTCTCCCCACTCCAAAGATGTAGATTGCTTTATGCTTTGAAAGAAAGGCTTGCATTGATCGGATATCTTTGAAATAAATCTCCCCAAAGCAACAATCTTCCCAGCTAAGCTTTGCACATCTCAAACAGTTTTTGGCTCTTCTATCTCTGATAATGTTTTTATCTGTGTTGGATTTGGTTTAGTTCCTCTTTTGCTCACGATGTGGCTCAGAAATTGTCCGAAGGATACCCCAAATGCACATTTAGAGGATTCAATTTCATTATAAACCTTCGGAAGATTTTGAAGACTTATTCTATATCTTTAAGATGGCTTTTGGACTTTCTGCTTTTGACTACCATGTCATCAATATAAGCTTCAACCTTCACTCCTAATAACTTGGCAAACATTCAATTGATAAGTCGCTGATATGTCACTCCGGCATTCCTCAGTCCGAAAGGCATGACTTTGTAGCAGTACAATCCTCTTTCGGTGATGAAAAAAGTATGAATTCTATCACTTTTGTGCATCCTAATTTGATTATATCCAAAGTATGCATCAAGAAAGCTCATCCTTTCATATTCGACAGTTGCATCTACTAATTGATATATGTTCGGCAGCGGATAGCTATCCTTCGAGCAAGCTTTATTCAAGTTGGTGAAATCAATGCACACCCTCCATTTACCATTTTTCTTCTTGACAACTACAACGTTGGATAACCACCTTAGATATTGACATGGTTCGATCGCGTCTATTTCCAGCAGCCTGTTTACTTCGTCGCTTATCACTTTATTTCTCTCTGGAGTAAATCTTTTTTGCTTTTACCTCACTAGAAGATATGATGGATCAATGTTCAGACAATGCTTCACTTCTTCCGGATCTACTCCTAGGATGTCTTTATGCGACCAAGCGAAAACATCTTTATTCTTTCTTAGACATTCTGATAGTTTTTCTCTTTCTTCTCTCGTCAATAGGGCTGCTATCAACACTTTTTTCACCGGATCATCCAAGTCAAGGTGAATTTCTTCGAGCTTCTCAATTGTATTCTCTGGGATATCCACCTCTTCTTCGAATTTCTTCAAATATGTTGGTAGAAAGTCCTTTGATTGTTATTTGTCATTTTCATCCTCCTAGACTTCTTTTTTCACATTTGTTACTTTATCAAAATTTTCAATTTGAATGTTTGTCATTATTCGAATTCCTCTTTGTTCCTTCTCTCTGCTTTTTATGTTGTAACACCTTCTACTCTGGGACTGATCTCCTTTGATATCTATCGTGTATAGCCCATCGAGAAACTGACATCTCATTACTTAGTGCAGGGTTATACCACTCCCTTAACAGCATAAATCCACTCCCTTCCCATAATCATGTTCATTGCTGAAGAAGTATCTACCACCAAAAATTTCACCTCTATCATTCGATCTACCGCATATATTGGCAATGCTATCATTCCAAGGGGTTTCACTTTTGTGCCATTGAATGCATGAAGAAAAGTTTTGATTGGCTGGATTATTTCTTTGTCAATACCCATCCTTCAAAAAGCCTCCCAAAAAAGGATGTCTGAACTACTTCCTCCGCCAACTATTACTCTGGACACCATAGCATTTCCAATCTGAAGCCTGATTACCAGTGGGTCTGCATGTGGCAACTTTATCATTTCTAAGTCTTGATCCAAAAAGGTGATTGACACATTTTCCTGACAAAATTTTCCTTCGGAAATAGTGTTAACGTATCCTTTCAAAGCCATCTTCCGAAGACTTTTTTCTTTCATTCTATTCTCAAAATATTCATATCTTCCTTGCTTCTCATCCTTTTCTCGATGAACGAAAGAAACCACTTTCAAATTATGTCCCAACTCTCCATCTTTTGACGTCCCTGCCTTCCCGGTTTCATTCGTTTGAACATTCAAGCCTTGGCTCTTCCATGGTGGAGGTGTTATGGCCTTACTTAGGACTTTACTCTTCACATATTTCTACAAGTCTCCTCTTTTCATCATGGCTTTGAGATGAAAATATAAGTTTTTGCAAGTTGCCAAGGTGTGCCCGTAATCTTTGTGGAAGATGTAATATTGGCTTCGGTCTTTCAAATGCTCCGGTATTCTGTAAGGCTTTAAAGTGCAGAAGATGTTCTGATCCTTCAGTTCTGAAATCTTCTCTTCTGGCATAGTAAAGGTGTAGTCGAAGCCTTCTTCCTCCAGCTTGTATATCTTTGAAGGATTGCATTGGTAGTCGCTTCTTTGGTGCTTTGATGATCTCTTCCTTTGATCAGATCTTCCTCCCCAACCATTGCTGTTTATCCTACAGTTTTATTCTTACTTCTTGATGCTTAGGCGACTCACTTGTAGCATTGTTTTGGGCTAGGTCTTTTTCTACATTTTTCGCTACGCTTTGTCTGCTCTCTTCCACCCGAATGATTCTTTCTGCTCTAGCTCTTACTTCGTTCATATCTTCCAAAGGAGTTTCAATGAATCTTTCATGGATCAAGGATCCATTAATAAATCCTCGAATGAAGAAGGTTCTTGCCTGCCTTGAATCCAAGTCATGAACTTGCTCCATAACTTCAGTGAGCCTGCAAAGGAACTGCCAGGTCGACTCATCATATCTATGTTCAAGATGTAGGTGTGCCATGATCTTCTTCTGCGGGCAATTATTTTTTTATTGCTCCAAAAACATCCTGCCTAGTTGCTCAAAGCTTCGCACTGATCCTTTGTGAAGTTGACTAAACCAACTCAAAGCTCATCTGATGAAAGTCATTAAGAATAGATTGCACATTAATCCTTCAGTGATTTCTTTTAACGAAATTCTTTGTTTGAACTGTAACAGGTGAGTGATTGGATTAGTCTTCCCGTCGAACTTGTCTAAGGCCGTTGGATTGAACTCCTTAGGCTTGATTTCTTGAATTATCCATAAAGCAAAATGCGATTTAGAGATTCCCCTCATTGCTTCCATGGCTTTGTCTGTAAGGCTATTCATCAAGACTCTCCCGATCCTCTTAGCTACCTCTTCAATAAGTCTCTCACTTTGTTCTGTTGAATCCATCCTCTTCTTCCTTTCTTCTGCTTTCATATAGCTTTTTTCTTCATGCCGCGTAGTTCTTCTACTATTGACAGTCCTTGAGCTTGATTCCACTGAGTATTCAGGACTTTCTGTGTTGTTCCCAATGACCTTGTGTTTCTTTCCTTTGCACATTTTCCATTATGTCTTTGTTGTTGGTTCTATCCTTCAGAATGTTGTTCTTTCTCTCCAGTACTTGAAGCTTTTCATCGGACATCTTCTTCATTTCTGCCATCATTCTTGTAGTCACATTGTTCTTCTCTTCGTATCCTTGGACGATTTTCATTAACTGTTACATATGTGCAGTTACCAGATTGTTCGATTCAGCTCGGTTATTCTCCGCTTAGTTCAGAGAAATCCTGGTGTTCATTGATCCTTTCTTTGGTGCCATATTTCTCAACGACCTATCGATAATGCCAAAGTAAAATATCGTAAAGTAGTTCTTCAAAATTGAATGCCTCGAAAAGAACATAGATTTCCAATCAAATCAAAAAACTAAAAATCTTGACAAATAGAATTTGCAAAGAAGATTAGGAAGATTTGATTGTGAAAGTTCCGTTCGATCGAGTGTTGTCGTTGGCTTCTTGTATCGATTCCTACAGACAGTGCCAATTGTATGCTCAAAAATATCTGGACAACCAATAAATCTTCTTTCCAATCTAATTCCAAGTAATCAAACGGTATCCGTACAAGAATATGGAAATTTCTCGAATAATCCTAAGATTCCCTCAATTGTAACAAAAGAAAGTTGAAAAAAATAGACTTCTAGCTCAACCCTCAAAGTTGGAAAAAAAAAAATGAAAAGTGTCCCCTCAAATTATAATAACTTCATATATATAGGCAAATTAAACTAGATCTGACCCTCCGAAAGAATGATAAATACTCCGTCAGCTCTTCCTTCGCTAAACCTTCCTTCGGATGAGCTTCCTTCGCTACACCTTCCTTCGAATAAAACCATTTATCCCTTGGCGCCTTGCTCTAGATAAGCCATCTATCCTTCAGTGCCTTGCTTTCTTTCAGCGCTCCGAGTCTACTTCTTATTCTTCTTCAGCCAATAAGATGATTCCACGTGGCGAAATTCACAATTTCTCCACCCATCCTTTTATAGACAGAGGACTCGTTTGATTCAAACTTGACAACTGGGCTATGACCGTTAGTTGCACAATAATGGCCAACCCAATTTTCCTGAGCCCGTCACTGTCATCTGCAACCTCCCTTGTTTAAAATTTTGTTTTCTTTTGTTTTATCAGTGTTTAGCGTTTCTGTCTCACTGAAAACCGGAAAGCTCCCTTTTGCTATTCCAAATTTGGGGTGTGATTACCTTGTAAACTTCTCAGCCGTATTTTCAAATTTTTGTTTTATTTTCTGAAGCTTTTGTTGGACTTGAGCCCATTAGCTCTCAAATGGCTTTGCAAGGCCTGCTTAAAAGCAAGCCCATCTTCTAGCATGTCCAAGAGATAATAATAATATTAATAATTTTATTTAACTTTAACGATGGTATTTATTTTTATAATAATAATAGCAAGACTAAAACTTTTGTGTAAAAAATTTTGAAGTAGTAATTTATTGATAAAAGTATTACTATTAATAATATTTGATATTAATCATTTTAATAATATCAATTTGAATAATAATAACAATATTAAATAATAATAATAAAAGTAGTAATGCTCTAGCGGTGTGATTAATAATTTACACTCGTTTTTTTTCTCAAAATTCTAATTATGATTATATGTCAAAATAATAATAATAATATTATTATTATTAGTGAAAATAGAATAGTATAATTAGTAATCGCAATATGTGCATATGCACATGATCATCTTAGTCGTCTTTATTTTGATGATCATTTTAATAATATCAATTTGAATAATAATAACAATCGTAAATAATAATAATAAAAGTAGTAATGCTCTAGTGGTGTGATTAATAATCTACACTTTTTTTTCTCAAAATTCTAATTATGATTATATGTCAAAATTATAATAATATTAGTGAAAATAGTAACAAAAATAGTATAATCAGTAATCGCATTATGTGCATATGCACATGTTCATCTTAGTCGTCTTTACTTTTGATGTACTTTTTAAATTCTGTTCATTGTACCACCCTTTTGAGTAATATATTTCATGTGTTCGTGTTCTCGCATATAGGACTTGATAATCAAATAATTCAATTTATGTCTCATTGTAATAGGTGATAATATTTTTAGTCTTTTAATTCAAATTCTTGCTTTATTTGGGGTCTTTTCCTCTAGTTTACGAACTTAGAGGATCTCCTTGTTGTCCATTATATACTTACAACATTTTTTGTACCCCTCTTTGTCAAGATTTGAATCGAAGGGCCCGTTTGGTGGACTGGCTTGGCTGGGATTAGACTAATTTTATTGCAAGCCTGTGTTTGTTTCCTTTAAAAGGAATTGACTATATAATCCTTAGCCTAATTAAGGCCATTTAAATGGGACTATTGTAACCCATCTATTCAATGAGTTACGATCGGACTATTTATATTTGCCCCTTTTTTTTTTGTTTTTTTTGTTTTTTTGCCATTGGTTTCTTGTATATTGTTTCTTTATAATAAAATAAATAAATAAAAAATTGAAATCAAATGCTTCTTTATTTATTTTCTTATATATATATATTACATTAAATTGTTTTCTTTTTACATATATATATAAAAAAAAATGTTAATTGTAAAAATATTTATAAATAAGATTTTATATATTTTTTCATTTAAAATGAAAAATATAGATACATTTATTGTTTAAATTAAATTTAAAAGTATTAATTAAAAGGATTTAAAACTCAAATTAAATCTGTTTGGTTTACGATTCAGAATACTATGTTCTTACTTTGTTCAGAATACTGAACCAAACAAAAACTCAGCTTAGAATAATACTGTTTAAAATATTACTCAGTTTAAAATAAAACTCTATTTTACTCTGTAGAATACTAAACTAAACTAAACGAAAACTCTATTTAGAATGTTAAACCAAATAAAAACTCTATTTAGAATACTCTATTCAAAATATTGTAGAATCGCAAACCAAACAACAATGATTTTCAAAATAAATATGTGAACTTTATTGTTCAATTTTAAAATTTGATTTGATATTTTAAAAATTAATTTTAATTTTTTATTGTTAAATCACTTAATTAATTTTCATTTTAATTATTTATTTGTTAAAATTAATTTTAAAACTAAATTAATTATAAATTTTTATATTTTCAAAACATATATATTTATTTTGAATTTTCAAAAATTGATATTAGTTTTTTAAAATTTGATTTAATTTATATATTTTATTGTCCAGACCGACACTATACCAAATAAAGTACAATATTAATTATAGTCCTTAATAATCCAAAGTAATCCAATCCAATCAAATCCCAAATAATAATCATGTTCAATCTTGCACACCAAACGGACCCAAATGGATTCCATTCAGACTAGGCAATCTATTAGAGTTTTACTCAATTCATTATTTTGTCTGCATTATCATAAACACAATTAACGTGTATCAATACTGTTTGGTACGAAATTCCAAGCATAACGATTATTCTCAACAAATACTGTCAATTTATTTATTAAATTAATGACAAAATTAGCAATTAAAGAGTTCTAAATTTCTCAGGGTTTACACCTTCTAACTGAGTCATGTATATATATAATTTTGATGTATAAGGAAATTATTAATTTATATATCAAGTGGGACTTGTGTGTGTGTGTGTGTGTGTTTTTTTTTTTTTAAATGTATTATCTTATAAATTTAGCTAATTATCAATTTATTACATTGGTCCCAAGTCGGGATCAGCCAAAAATATTATTTAATCGAGGTTATAATGTATTATAAAAAGATCATAATTTACCATATTTGATTTAATTTATATTTTTTATTGTCTAGACCGACACTATACCAAACACAGTACAATATTAATTATAGTCCATGATAATCCAAGGTAATCAAATCCAGTCCAATCCCAAATAATAATCATGTCCAATCTTGCACACCAAACGGGCACGAACGGATTCCATTCGAACCAGGCAATCTATTAGGGTTTTACTCTGTTTGGGTATAAAACCTCAACAAACAATAATTTCTTAATAAACTTCTTCCCAAATCTTATCTCGAACCAAAGTAATACAATCAAAAGAGCAGGTAGAATATTCTAACAAAATTTCTAAGATTTTCTCTCTAAGTATGAAAAGTTCACAATAAAAGCTCTCTTAAAAAACTTCCCTTGACTTAGGAAAAAATGAATGAATACCATAATCTGAACATAAGTTTAGTATTTATAAACTTGGAAACTAGATCTGATCCTTCAGGTGAGACCCTTTGAAAATCAATCCTACGCTCAATTAATCTTCTCACCCTTCGGAATCGTTCCTTTCAAGATATCCTCTAGCGCCTCGTCTCATCCTTCAGCGCTTCATCATTTAACGTCTCGTATTTTCCTTCGGTGCCTTGAAGCATCCTTCGGCGCATTGTTCTCCTTCCAACCACTAGAATACTTCCACGTGGGAAAATCCATAATTTCCCCACCCATACTCAATTCATTATTTTGTTTGTATTATCATAAACACAATTAACGTGTATCAATACTATTTGGTACGAAATTCTAAGCATAACGATTATACTCAACAAATATTGTCAATTAATTTATTAAATTAATGACAAAATCAACAATTAAAGAGATCTAAATTTCTTAGGATTTACACCTCCTAATTAAGTTATGTATATATATAATGTTGATAATGGTAAATTATGTTGTCATTATTACTTATATTACTTGGGCATAATTGTTTTATAGGAAGATCATATTTTGTGAAAATTGCCGCGTAAGACACATTTTTAATTCATGGGACGACAACTAGGGATTGTGTTTGTAAATTTATTTAAACCGATTAAAACCAATCGATATCAAATTCAATCCAAACCCACTTCGTGAGAAAGGAGATAAAATTTTGTTTTACTCCCTTCCAATTTTTTTTTAAAATGTTTGCATAAATTAGCCTATAGTTACGAAATATTATACTATTAAATTTAAATTTTAAATTTTAAAAAATGTTATAATCAAATAAAGACAAGATATCTATCCAAATAGATTATTTTTCTTCCTTTTTCAGAAAACGGTTTTTTAAGAATTGTTATTAAAATAATTTAATTTAAATTATAACCTTTAATATTCAAAAGTAAAATCATATCATATCATATCAAATTTTTTTTTTAAACGGGAACAAATCTAGACTAAAAGAGGACTTCCTACGGAGAGGCAGTCGACCTATCAACGGCTACTTTAGCAATCTTGAGCTGCTTTCACTCGAGATATGAGCTTTAATTCTTTAAATACCCTGATTTTATTCGCGGATCTTAATGAATTCTTCGTATAAGGTCTGATTTGAACGTCTCGATAGATATTGGAGAATCGAATGTTTCTACTTGTAGCATTTCGGTCTTAAATCTGAGCAGGTATTCATTCAAGGCCTGTTTGTCTCTATCTCGCTTTATGTTGCAACGATATTGTCAGATATGAATGATTCGCGAAGCTTGAAATAGATCTAGCAGTTATGCGACGAAACCATAACAGAGCTGGCCAGATAGCTCAATCTCTATTAACATTTAACATATATGAAATAAATAAATAGACTAAAAACAGAGCCAGTGAAGGATGTCAGTATCTCCCATTCTTGAATTTAGACCATTTTTAATTACAAACATTAAATTAGTATAACTTTCACATCAAAATAATACAACTTTTATATTATTTTACTATTACATCTTTAATCCATTACATCAAAAAAAAAAAAAAAAATCTTTAGATTATTATTATTTTTTTTCTTTCTATTAATTCTCAACAATTAATTTATTTCACTAATTATTTTTATATATACTATATATTAATTAAATATGAGGAATAATATATTTTATTAATTAACTACTAAAATAATAACTTAGAATATTATACTAATTTAATAAAATTGAGCATTTATTAAATCAAGTAAACCTTACATTTAATATAAATAAATAAATAAAAATTACATCTAATATAAAATGTCACAAAAAATATAAAAACAATAACACAAAAGTAAAATTACAAATTGATAGTAATTAAATTTTTTGAATTAGGCCAATATTTTGATAATCTTAGAGGATCTGGAACTAATTTACCGGAATACTAAATTGTTATTATAGTTTATGTTGTATTTTCTTTTAATTGTAGTGTTTTATTGAAGTTTAATATTTGCATCTTAATGAATTTTTTTTTTTTAATAAATTCTCATCATTTTTTGAATTAAATATTAATATAAATAATAATCAAATTAACATAAATACAAATTAAAAAATTAAAAAAAAAAACAAAAACAAAAATAAGGATATAAATGTAATAAAATTTAATTTAGGACTAAAATGTAAGATTTATTTTGAAAAAGAAAAAAAAAATGACTAAATTGAAAAGTGGAAAAATTATTTGTTGTTTTGGTATGGATAAATAGTGTCACACCAAAATTGATATGACACTATTTATCCACACTAAATTGGTGTGACTTTTGGTGTTTGGTTGGAGTAACAATTTTACACCATTTTGGTGTTTTACACCAATTTGGTGTCCCATTGGAAATGCTCTTAGCATATCCAAAACTATATAGTAGCACCTATTTTTTTTTTTTATTCTAGACGTTGATAAGATCTTCTATCTCCCTTTTTCTTTTTTATTTCAATTCTGGATTATTATATGATAATTTTTTTAACTTTTTATATATAATAGACTAGAAACATTATCTCTTATCTCAAGACATCAAACGATATTAAATAAATAAAATTGATATATGGATGGAATATAATAAAATAAGCTACTTTGAGGTTCTCTATGAAATGAGGCATAGAACGGAGCCATTACGAAGAAGTTCTGGGAGTTACAAAGAAAACTTCGAGCTCATATTAGTACCTCCTGTGTTCTTTAGTAGTTCAGTGATATAGCGATCAGCTGTTAACTGATTAGTTGCATGTTGTAAGCTCAAATTTTAAAAAGCAATTAACATATTAAGGGGCTGTTTGTTTATGATTTAGAGACAAAATTCTTTGAGGATTCTCTTCCGAATCTTAAAATCTCATTTGTTTGGTTAAAAGTTAAACAAACCTTAAATTCAAAAATCTATTAGAAGAATCTTGAATTCGATGAAAATCATGAATCTCCTCTAAAGAGACTTGTCAGAAAATTCGTACAAGATTCGTTAAAAATTTGTATAATATATATATGTATATATAATTTTATAAAAAAAAAATTGCCTTATAAAATTCAAATTTCACAGTTTATGTAATATATATTTTTTGATTTATTATTTATAAACTACCTCATATTCCACCACATGCATATATAAAATTCAAATTTCAAAGTTTATGTATTATTATTATTATTATTATTATTTTGAAATTAGGAAATGAACAAGTTCGTTTTCACATTATTTATTATTATGTGCTATCTTATTTTTTTAACTTTTCAAAATAATTAACAACTCATGTGTCATCTCACTAAATTTCAAATTTATTGACACAAAAAAGATTATATATGTATCACCATATTTTTGAAATTAATTTTCAAACAATTAACAGATGTGTCATCTAACTTTTAATTTTTTTTTTCCTTCTATAAAAAAACAAATAATAATTCTTAATTTATATATAAATTTTTGAATCCTAAACAAATAAGATCTAGGATCGTTCAATTATTAAAGAATCCAGAATCAAGAATTCTTATTTTACAAAATCCTGAACAAACAGCCCTAAATCAATAAATAACTAGAATCATCTCATAATTGCATCGTGTCCTCATCCACTCTCCTTCCCACGTCCTTCATAGAATATCATTAAGAGAGAATATTAATTGTATTTGAGATATCTCAAGAAAATCAAAAATATATTTTTTGATAAATTTTTAATTTTTCATCTTTTATTCTTGTTGCTTCTTGATGTCTTTTTGGGGAACGTGCTTCTATTTAGGGGCTATTTAGTTTGTAATTTTACAGTATTTTAAACTAACTGTTTCGTTTATAATTTGTAATATTACTATCGTTATTAATACTGTTACTACTATTATCATTACAATTATCGTTATAATCGTTGATATATTTTTTTTAGACTAATTGGTACAAATGCCCCATTTCGTTTACTTGGATTGGCAATTTGCCACTTTATTGATTTTTTTCATCACTAAATCCCTCCATGTCACTATTTACTGGCATTTGTACTCCCCATGTTACTGTTTACTGGATTTTTGTTTATAAAAGTGCCCATTGAGGTAAGAGGCAATTTTTAACGGTAATAGGTTGTTAGGATAAGTGCTATGTAAAGCAAAGTTTTATCCTAATTTGTAAAGACATTTATTATTGAATGAAATAAAGAAATTCGAATTTGTTTAAGTATGTGTTA
>WUAT03482227.1:0-22457 GCA_010015005.3 Ulmus americana | reverse complement strand
CAGCTGGACAAGCTTCTAGATCATCCAAGTGAGCTGGACATGAGCCATCTATTGGCATGATCTTATTGTGACTTTCAGTTACTCCAAATTGAAAAGTATTTACAGGGAATGTAAAAGTGACAATAACCACCTTGTATTTGTAGTTGTATTTACAGTCGGTTGTGCACATCAATGCTGATCTGCAAAAGCTGAACGGAGCAACCAGAGGCGGAAGTACAAGACACTTCTTTGTAAAAGGATTGCAGATGTAAAGCCTTCCAAAATGGCAAACCAACAATAAGTCGTTGCACGATGTCATAACCATCGGATCTCGATCCCATTCTAGTCGAGGTAGAAAATTTAAATACTGATATGCAAACAGAGGTAAAGGTTTTGATTTGGTAGAAAATATTGAATATATTTGAGAAGGTTTTGCATTCCTACGATATGTAATCAAGATAGTAAAATCAGGCACGGAATTGGAATTAGAATTAGAATTGGAATTGGAATTAAGCAATTGTTGGTGGTGAACGAAGCAGCGAATGAAGTGAGAACTAGAGATTAGAGAACACCAATGTTTTGAGACAGCGCGGCATTGGATCGTGGATTGCCAGTTTGGAAGCCGGACAAGCACTTGAAGCAGTAAATCATCTGGAAAATTGATCAGAAAATTGGTTTCTCCAACCTTGCTTTCGTTCCTTTTCTTACTACGCATCAGACCAAGGTCTTCGCTGGTAGGACTGCATTCAGCGGCCAACACTACCATGGTTGTAGTCTATTAGATCAGTTGGGAGAACCCTTAACCCAAGAGAAAAAGAAAAAAAAAAAAAGTAGAGCATATAATAAGTTTGACAGTTTGGAGCATATAAGTTATATACATGACACTATTATTTAATCTTATTTTTCAATTTTATCTTATTTTTAATATTTATTGTTTTGTTATAAAAAAAGAAGAAGGGATTATTGATATTAAGAAACGGATAAATAAAAATTCACATAACAAAATTAATAACACGTATAATTTGTATATATTGTAATTAGGATTTGAGCGAAATTCAAAAAATATATCGAATTTTATTCTAGAAATTTTAAGGAGAATCATTATATCAAAATGGATGTCTAAGATTAGTTCAATAGTTGATTAAACAAAACAAGTCATTCATATGTCGTTGAAATTTGAAAACGTACTCGATGCGAATTTAATATTTGGTAACTTCATTGTAATTACCTCATAATTTTTCATACCTCTCTCCACATCTAACTAAATTCTTAGAATAAGTATTCTTTAAGAAATTAATTAAATAAAGAATACTAAAAATCTCTCATTAATTCATGCTATAATTTTTTTTTTCATTACTAACCACATTAAAAAAAAAATAAATAAATAAATAAAACCTCCCTCATTCGTTATACATTTTTTTCCCCTCTTATATATACTCATATTCAATATTAACTAAAAGAAAGAATTTGAAATTTAGTGATCAAGAGACAATCTAAATTTGAAGATAAGGATGTGAGTGAGCAGAAAATCTAATTATATATATATATTTGTCATTTAAAAGTAAAAAATCTTTACATTTTAAAAATCAAAAAATAGATTAATATATATCTACAAGTACCTAAAAACCCAACAAATAATATCCAATCCAATTCACTAGTTACTTAATGAGTTTTGGATAAAATTAAAATAAGATATTTTTATGACAACTATGACATGAATATGATAAACTCAATCCGTTGACATCCCTACACGTGACACCATCCTACACGTGACACCATTTTCAAACCACTAACGTATTAGAATCTTTATACTTCCATCTTAAAAACTAACTTATAAAATACTCAATCTTTATATTAATATATAACTCTTATTTGATTAATGTGACTACTAATAAATATTTCAACTTAAAATCAGCAATAAGTCTTTTTTTGGCTTCGTGGGTTTTGGTTGCTATGATATTCTGACCAATTTTGTGTTTACACAAACAAAAAGTGCAATAAAAGTTAATAATTATATAGAATTCCAAGTCTAATTTGAAACGCTTATAGAAGATTTGGCTATTTTCAACGGGGATTCCCTACAAAGAAACAAGGAAGCAGAGGATTTTGTAGTTCGGTTTATGTTCCAAGAAAGCGAAAGAAAATAACTAAAATAAGTTAAATCCAGCACATCGAAACATCACAAGTTAATTAGTTAGGTGCATGAACACTAAAGAAAGCTACAGTGAGTGCGAAAGTGAGAGAAACCAAAATTTCAACGGAATTAAAATACAAAAGACAAGCACAAAGACTGAAAAGCCTAGAAGACTGTATCCTATATCTGATAAGAATTGGCACCACAATCTCCACTTGAAGGACCACCCCTACTCTAGCTCCCCAAAACAAAACCAAACAACATCAAATTTGTCGTGATTCGAAAACTAATCAATCAGGAAAAATCCAAGATCAAGACAAATCAGAACGAACATTGTTCGAACACTAGTATCAAAGCTAGGCTATTATCGCCCAAGTACGGTTTCTCATAAGTTCCAAGTTCAACGCAGTAAAATTTTGAGTTCAAGAGCACAATAAAATTGCAGGGTAAAAAGTAGAAGTTTAGATAGTTACAATATTAGAGTGTTGAAGAGCAATCCATGGGGAAAGGATTGTACATGATGTTGTCCATGTAGTAGTGGGGATTACCGGCATCCATGACAACGAATTGCATGTCCTCCGAGGGCTTCCAGTGGCGTTTCCTCTGGTTGATGAACCAGTTGTTTATCTGCTTCAGATCCAGACCAGTTGATTCTGCTAGTGCTAGCTTTTGTGCTTCCTGCATAGCCAATTTCACATATTGGTATCACAACACAGGCTTCCACGTTATTAAACTTCTAACAAAACTTCCCTAGGTTTCGAACCTGAGACCTAACCCTCGAACCAATCACAACACAAAACCACATAGATAATAGTATATAAGGACTAGCTAGTTTGGTATTGCTCTAAAGAGTATGTAAATAATTTTGCACACAGCTCAATGCAATAGTGTGTTTGTTAAAAGTGCACAAAAACCGAAACATTCTACACGGTTCAATGCATTTTTATAGACATTATTATGATAAGTAACATTTTCTAACTTTGCACTTTTGCTTCTGCAGTTGATTTTTATTTGTTTATAGAAGCATAAATCATTGGAAAAACACAGCATTACCAAACTAAGCCTAAAACTCAGTTCGCTGCTTCTACTTGTAGCAAAAGTAGAAGCAGAAAGCAAATGCTAGCGAAATCTAGCTTCTCTAAATGGCTATAAATCTAAATTGGTCTTTGTGAAAAGTGCTTTTATGAACTACAAACGCAATATCAATCTGGGCCTAAATTTATGAAAAAATCAATAAGCATAAACATCAATCACAACAAGTACTACAATATCAGCAATTTAAGTCAATAATCAGATGATTTCGACCTACAAATGGAGCAAATTAAAAAAGGAAAGATCGATACCGATGGATAAGGCCACTTGTAGTGTCTGCTCCACCACTCGAGCAACTGCTGACGGGCTTCCTTAGGCAGCTTTCCGTTCTTTTTCTTCTTAAGAAACTCCTGCTTGAGACTGCCAAGATATCCGCTGTACTTGCGCAAGAGCTGAACTTTTAGTTCCCTGTCTTCAGCTTGAGGATCTATCAAGCTCTCACTTGCATCGACCTCTTCTTCTGAAGATCCATTTTGTCCCAAATCACCAGAAGCTGATGCTAAAAGAGGATTGCCAAATTACCATATTATATACATCAATGCTTTAATGAAATTTACATGTCTAGCCTATCTTCACATAGAACAAGGAATAAAGTTAGTAACAAATGACATTGATTTCATATTGAAGCGACATAAAGTGGCCTAATGTAACAAAAATCAAACCACAAACAAAAGACTTTAGCAGTAGAAAAAACAAACAAAGCCATCAACTTATAGGAACAACAAACAAACAACCCAACTTTTCTAATCATTACAAAAATAAGAAAAGTTAACAAAATAATCACCAAGCAAACTGGCTAGTTTTCACATTCAGAATAACTCGCTGTTAAAACCATAGCCCTGGATAGATTACTTGTTTCCAGTCAAATTATATCACAATTTTTAAATTTTCTATTTAAGATGACTATAAAATAGATGTAAAGAGTCGAAACTTCCTTAAGGTGGAACAAAAACATAGAAAAATACACGCCATTAGATGTTTAAAAATGAAACGAGCAAGGAGAATCAAAATTAAAAGAAGCATTAAATCAGAAACATACTTTTAATGTAGTGAAATGCAGACAAAATAAACTCAAATATTTAGAAAGATATGATATTATCTTGACAAATCCAACTAGTAAATGGCCTAAAACTTGATCTTGGAATGAACGATTAGAAATAGTTCCACATTGGGAAAATACGGGAAACAATAACCTTGTATCTAGATTGGATTACTCTACTTAATACCAATTGATTTTAAGTTAGAACCACAAGCCCTCTCCTAAAGGCCTACCCCTTTAATTTGTAATATGTAGAAAATTTGAATTTGAAACTAGACATTTAATCAAAAGAGAAGTCGAAGATTAGCATATACTTAATTTCTCGTCATGAAATCACTTTGTTTTAACCTTATTTTTTTAAACTAAAGCCGACTTAGGGAAAAAAACATCACCATTGATCATATGCGGAAAAAACCTAGACAATATTCAAAATATAGTAATAAAATGAAAAAAAACAAAAACAAAAACAAAAATATGGGGGGCCATAAACCTAACCCAGAGAGTCAATGAAAACCGAGAAACAAAACCTAGATCAAAATACAAGAAGACTAAGAAGATCATCAAAATCTTGCTGACTTTTTCTTCGTACTAAGAGATAAAGCTTTTAGCGGCTGCTTGCTACACCCTTTTGAGAAACAACTTTACAAGGATCTACATGGTCCTCCAAATCCGCCCAGGCAACATTAGCTTTAGACAAATTAGCCAAGGAAAGTATACAACATTTACATTCAACTATCTACATAACTAATTGTTGAAAAGAAAATATTATATGTCAAATTTAGGATTTGCTCAAATAAAAATTCATCCACATCCCAGATCTCCAAGAATGAAGACAACACTAACTTCACTGATAAATACACGAAGCAAAAAACAATTAAAAACATACATGGTTTCAAAATACATTAAATCAACATGCCTCATGAAAGGGATCTTCCAATTATCAGTCTTCAAAACATGCACAAAGTTCAAATTTATAAGAGATGAGGCTGCACATCCATCACCCCACCAAACACAAAACTTATAACCATAAAAACATACGTTAATGAACAAATCAATATGTTTCATAAATAGCCGGATCTTCAATAAATAATTAAGCAAATTTCACTATATCATTACACACAGTTGCTAACTTTTACACAAAAAGTTAAGAATTAGAAACTAAAACCTAAATGCATAATATAATTTAACCGAAAAAGTACTAATGCAATAATGTGACATAACTATTTTTATACTAATTTAATCTCTCTCTTCCAACAACTCAAAAGAGCTCAGGAGGTCAATTAAATTAGGCCACATGATTTGATAATATAATATTGTTAAATACTACCTATCATATCCTTTCAAAATAAAAAGAAAAAAAATTATTACCTATCATATCAGAAGTCCTTTAGATATACATCATATATTTTGAACTTATCTACTTGATTCGCTAGCAAAAACCAAGAAAATTCTAAACAAAATGTTTACTTTCACATATATATCCACAAGATTCCAATTTATAAAACATGCCAATAATTAGAAAACCTAATATTACCACACCAACCAAGATGAAACTTGAAAGGAGAAAAAGAAAAATGAGCCCATCACCTCAAAGTCTTACCTTTAACACGGCTGTGGAAGCCTTAAAGCATAAACGGCAGTAGAGCCTAATTTAAAACTAGCAACTCACCCAGGTAAACACCAAACCCTAATTTAGTGCTTAGAAAAGGAAATTCAGTAGAATTTGTTTGCATAGGAAGTAGCAGTTTAATTAACAAATGTCTTCTGTCATACAGACTTTATACATATATATATATATATCAACCAAAACCCTTAGACTTCAAATCAATGTTCTCCAGATAATAAGATGGAAGAAACCCAGAAACAAATAACAAGAAGGAACCAAACTTGGACACTCAGTTCAAGAAGAGACAAAGAAAAGAGAAGACCAAAGCCACAGAAATCTACCTAGCTATTGATCTACATATCGGCCCCCCCTCTAGCCTCCCAAAAACAAAGAAAAAAAATAATTCCCATCAAGGTACAATCTTATCAAAGTGTATGTAGTAACTTCACTTCTCCCTAGAAATCTAAACATGCAAGATTCGCATATAAAAAAAAAATAAGCACCGACCCATTACTTGGAACAGTTCAGAGTTAATGTGAAAGAAGATTGAAGAACATAAGAGGAAGTTCAAAGAGGGTTCATCACCAGAATCTGTGGAAGAAACTGCTAGGGCTTTAAGCTGAACCTCAGTTCTTGAGAGGAAAAGCATAGCTTCCTTGAAGGGTTTCGTAAGCTCTTGCTCGTACTTAGTGAGCATCTCACAATAAGCTTCCATGAACTGGTCCAGCGCAGGGTCTTCCGCCATATAGTTTGCAGACCTTGAAACTCCCAAACCTTCAACCTCAGAACTAGCACAGGCCTGCTCTATTCTAGCGACCACTTCTGGAGGAGCTCCAACCTACTTTTATCAAGAGAAAACACAGTTAAACTTCAAAAAAACCAAAAGGGTAATGCTTACTATAAAGTTTTCTTAAAAGGGTTTGTATCAAAACCCATATAAATTCTACACACAAAATTTTCATCACCACCTTCTGACAATTGGCATAGGCAGCCAAGAGGCGAGGGAAGAGTGGGTGAGCCATAACCTTAGCTTTCATGGAAGAGTTACTGTCACTATCTTCATCGTTCTTAACACTACTACTTCCTTTCATAGGCAAATCCAAGGCCGAGACTACTCTTTGGCTACTACTAAACCCTCTTTTTTCCAAAGGAGGCATCATCAACGCAGAAGAAGAAAGTCCACTGTTACTGTTGTTCCCAAACTCCATAACGCCAGAACAATTAGACCCTCTTTCCATTTCTCTCTCTTTCTAAAACCCCAGAATCATCTTTATCTTTAGATCACTTTTGTAGGGTTTTCTCCCGGGTTTTAAGCTTAAAAACTGTCTTTTTTACAGAAAATCCTAAAGCTTTTGCAGAGCGGAAAGGAAAGCCAGTCAAATAACAAATGAGTGGTGGGTTTTGTTTCTTTTTCCCTTGGAAATGGGTACTTTTTATATTTCGTTGCTGTATACACAAACAGTAGTTGTTTCAATATATATCTCTCAAGATCTTATACCGAAATAGGGAGAGACAGAGAGAGAGTTGAAGAGTTTTAAGACGAAGAAGGAAGAGGAAGAGAGGAAGGTTTGCACGCGGGGTTAACGTGTAACTCTGCAACTACTACTGAGAGGTTTTTCCTTCCCGATGAAAGCCTATTTCATCTCCTCGTTTATTGTACTGCCACTAATGTACCAATTTTACTGTCTTTCTTTCTTTCTTTCTCTCTCTTCACCTCCCTGTGGAGCGAGAAAAAGGTTGTTAACAGTTATAAGTGGTCATTAGGGATGATCCAAATGTATAATGAGGCGAGCAAAACTTTTGGCCTTGGAGAAAACAGCAACCTATTGGAGAGGTTGATTATTGATGGTAAGCAGATCTTGACCGTCGATTCTTGTGATTCATGGTAGTGATCTCAATCTCATCTTCTCCACCATCCAACCATACCGTATAATTCCTGTGTGTGTTGCTTTGTCCATTTTCTTCCCCATGGACCCTATCTTTACTTCTTTACATTGGTGTGGCCATCTAGATCAAGATGCGAAAAAACCAATATAGTATTCAGTACGGGTACCAATATGGGTATGACACGAACTATACAATTCTAATAGACACAAAAATGACGTTGGTGTTGAGATTATTTTTGGTGACGGATGTGACCTGTAAATCTGAAATTAATCTTTCAACCTTTATTTGATTCTTCAACGTGTACAAGTAATTCTAAAAATAAATAAAGGGATAATTGCATTTTGAAAGGCAAAAAGTAATTCGTATTTTGGAAAGAAAAAAAATAAAACAAAATGAGGTCTCTGCTTTGAGTAAAATGACAGTGAATACTTTGTACCTCAAATTTTTCAAAAATACCAAAATTCCCTTATCCTTCCGGGGATAATTATTGTTTTTTTTTTTTTTTTTTATGCATCAGATGTCATTAAATTCTTTAAATATTAGAAATTTAATATCAAACGTTAAAAAATAAAATACTTAAATAATTTAACTAATTTTTTTTTTGAATGTATTTTGAATAATTTTAATTTTTTTGTTTCTTAGGTCCTTGAATTCTTCGAATATTAACAATTTGATCTCAAGAATTAATTTTTTTTTTCTTTTTCCGTTCTTTTCTTTTTCTTTGCCCAAATAAATTATTTGGACCTATTTTGGATAATTTAAGTTTTTTTGCACCATGACTCTTTGAATTCTTCGAATATTAGTAATTTGATCTTAGGGTTTAAATTTTTTTTTTCTTTGTCTTTCTTTTTTTTTCTTTTCACAAAAGTTGTAATCGTTAGGTCAAAAGGACTACACTCACATAAACCATAATTTGAAAATAATGATATTTTATAATAGGTCATATTTTTTTACAATGATCTTTTTGTGATTTTGGTGTGGTAGAGACACGAATTTCCATTCCCCGAGTCCCTTTAAAAAAAAATTATTAGAAAAATTTGTCGATTTTGCCTTCTTATGGAATATTGATCTAGCGCACTTATTAAATATATATAGAGTAACATTAAGACATCATTTGATGCACTCTTATTTTTTTCTTGTTTGTTTATTTTTATTTTTTGGATCTTATATAATTAAAAAAGTTGTAAGTTGGATTTTCTAGAAGAAGAATCAGAAAATGAGAAAAAAATATATCAAATATTTTATGAGATGAGATTACCAACATGATATGTGGCCGGCAAATGAGGTGGGCAAAAGGTGATGAAAAAGAAGAAGAAAAATAAAATAAAATAAAAATTTTAACCTCTTAGACCAAATTAATAACACTCGAAGAGTTCAATGACCTATGGCGCAAAAAAATCAAAGTTATTCAAAATCAGTTCAAGAAATTTAGTTAAGTTATTTGAGCGAATAATATAATAAAAGACTAAAAAAAATAACAAAAAAAAAAGAGTAAAAGAAAAGAAAGAAAAAAAAAAAGAAATTTTTTTAATGCCTAGACTAAATTGCTAATACTTTAAAAGTTCAAGGACCTGTGGTGAAAAAAAAAAGTTATCCAGAAGATGGATAAGGACAATTTTGGTATTTTTGAAAAATTTGAAGTGCGGAGAGTATCCAATTGTCATTTTAGGCTCCATTTTGCTTTTTTTTTCAAAATACAAGGTACTAAAGGGTACCAAAATACAATTATCCCAATAAATAAATATTAAGGGTGTTATTTTCGTAATTTAAACAGTATTTTAGTGATTTGAACATAATTAATTAATATTCAAATCATGATTTAACCAGGATTATTGTAGAAACAAGATTACTGTAGCTGAGATGGAGTTCTTTTCATAATTTAAATCATGATTCTGAACTGATATTCTTTTTAGGATTACTGTAACAAATAATATTATTATTCAAATCATGAATAGTAACAATATTCAAATTATCTAATATAATCATTGTTTAAATCAAGAACGAAATTATTATATATATTTTTTACCAAAACACATTGGAACGGACCATGACTATCAATCCGCATACAAAATGAATCGTATTTAAATTATATTTTATGACGCTAACAAACTTTCTATTCGAGATTAAAATTATACAACATATTAATGTCACATCAGTAAATTTTAAATCTAACTCAATTTTGAATCTAACGCAATTTAAATAGTGATTGTAATATCCGAATTTGGTTGTTTATGAAATAATATAAAAAGAGATGACTAGGCATAGTTGACTTAGAAAAGTCAATGAATAGATTGAAGAGTGTTTAGCCCAATCCAAGTGTCTAGCCCAAGCACCATGTTCGAACATATGTGTTCGGAGTTAAAGATATGTGCACAATTCAATGTTAAGATATGGTTAATTAAGCCTTATTTATGATAGAGCCACCACGTTCTTAGTATGTGTCAGAGATATTTTCTATGTGTAATTACTGTAATATCCAACTTATTTCTTATAAAATGGGGTAACAATAAATATAAACGAGGTTGAATCTTTTGAAGTAATTAATGCAAGGTTGATATCACATATTTACTCTCAATCATTCAAGATATCGATATTCTTTCGATCGTTAAGCCTTTATCACTTTTGTTTGATTTATTTATTATCAAGAACAATCAGTGTTCATCGTATTTATTTCTAAGTATTTATATTTATCTCAGATATATTATTTTATCTATTTATTGATTATTTAATTCATAAAATTAAATATATTGAGATTCTGTCTTGTAAACTAGATTTAAATCTAATAGTGATGTTTTCAATACATTTCCTATGTATTTTACTAATAGTATTTGAGAGAAAATTTTGTAGTTAAGATCTGATTTTATCAAATTTAATTTATAGTTTTTCTCACCGTACGCTAACAATTTCATTGTTATAATAAAAGGAAGAAAATTTGATGAAATCATCTTTTAGCTTAGGATAATTTCTACTAAATATTATTTTTACTAGATGTTGTGCAAGACGTGTGTAAAATTAATGAGCAAAATAAGAGTTTTGTGGAGACACGAAGAGTCGTATACTTTTCTTTTCTTGTTTTTCTCTCGGGGACAATTTGATATTGGATAATATTTACATATGAATGAATACTATACTATATTTTATCATTTTTATATCTATGAAAATAAAGTTCATGATAATTATATTATCTTTCATAAAGATAATATAAAACTCAGTGGGTGAATTTCATATTTTTTTCAATTTAAAATTAATTGACTCACAAAAATTAAATACATTTTTTTAATAAAGTCTCTTGCTTTCTCTCTCTATCTCTCTCTCTTTTTAATGACTCCTCTCTCTCTCTTTTTATTTTTCTTCAACTCTAAACTAAAAAAATTACATTTTTGTACCCTCTAGTTATTAAATTTTTTGAAAACTAACATTTTAGTATCATATTAATTGATACCCTTTCCCTTTAAAAACTAATTTTTTATTAAAAAAATAGTATAATTGCTAAAATAAACTTTAAAACTAAAACAAAACTTAAAAATTTATTTAAAATAAAAAACTTAAACTTAAAACTAAATAAAAATAAAAATCTAAGTTTAGATTTACAATATTTTTTCAAATATTTATTTTATTTTATAAATATTTTTATTTAGATATCCAAAATACTCTTTAAAGATTAGTTAGATGTAATTAACATTATTAATAGGTATCCAAATTTTAAATAAAAAAAAAATTAATATTTTAATAAATTACAAACAAACTTTTAATTTTTAAAATCATAATGTATATTATATTATAAAATAATAATAATAGTAATAATTCTAAGTCAAGGATTTATATATTAAAGAAAGAAGAAAATTTGTTATACAAGCTTTTCAAAATTCTCACGTCTAACTAAATGCATATAACTAAACATATTAATATAAATTTTTCAGAAATCACAATTCCCTCGTTGACGTTCTAAAAAATCACTTGATTCCTGCGTATCAGACGCCCCTTGAGAAGAATAGGTTATGTTTTGAGGGTCTAGGTCATATCATATTGGTCTAATCCGTAAATAATTTAGAAAAAAAAAAAAGGGGGTGATGGGTTTTTGAAGGAAAAGAGAAAGCTGATAAAAACAAGTTTGTGGGCCAGTTCCAATGTCACTTCCAGCTCCCAACTCCAGTTTTGCTCTATTTTTCTGCATTATTTTTCTCATTTTCATAATCTATTTTTTTCTCCAAGAGAATTCGGGGCATTTCTTTCTCTTACCTCTTTTAATTCACTTATTTTATGCTTATTAATTGTTATAATTCTATCATCAGCTTTTGCAGCATGTTGTCTTGGAATTAATGCAGGGTTTTAACTCGGAGTCTTTCTCTGATGTAAGATGAAACAAACAATTGTTTTGTTTTTTTTTTTCTGTTCATATGATGCATTAAAAATTTCTGAAATTGTTTTTTCTAAAGTAAAATAATTTCCTTGAACTTTGAATATTAAGCATAATATAATTATAAGAAATTAAAAAATAACACAAAAATATACGTTTTTATAACAATAATTTTAAAAATTGTTCAAGATTAATAATTATTTGGATCTAATAATAACTAAAAGCATTTATCGTATGTCATCATAAATATATACATAATTATTTAAGCACTCATTTGTCTTTTTTTCAATCTTATTACTCATGTAAAAAAATTTCTGAAATTGTTGATAAATTTCCTTCTAATTATAAAATTACTTATTTTATTTCTCTTACCTCTTTTAATTCACTTATTTTATGCTTATTAATTGTTATGATTCTATCATCAGCTTTTGCAGCATGTTGTTTTGAAATTAATGCAGGGTTTTAAACTCGGAGTCTTTCTTTGATGTAAGATGAAACAAACAATTGTTTTTGTTTCTCTTACCTTTCATATGATGCATTAAAAATTTCTGAAATTGTTTTTTTCTAAAGTAAAATAATTTCTTTAAACTTTGAATATTGAACATAATATGATTATAAAAAAACTGAAAAATAACACAAAAATATACGTTTTTTATAACAATAATTTCAAAAATTGTTTAAAATGGATAACTATCTGAGTCTAACGATAATCGGAGGAATTTATCATAAATCACTATAAACGTGTACATAATTATTCAAGCACTTATTTAACTTTTTTCAATCTTATTACTTATGTGAAAATTTTCTGAAATTGATGAGAAAATTCCTTCAAACTATAAAATTACCCTTGAAGTTCTCGTTCGATAGAATATGATAGTTTATATTGTATTATATTATATCAAATTTTTACATATAAAATTTTAATATAATACAATACAATACAATACAAAATTATCACAATATACCAAACGAGGCCAAAAAAACACTATTTTGTTAGTTTTTTTTGGCTTTCTTTATTTTAATAGTATAATAGAATTAAAATTAAATGGAGGTACCAAAGTATCATAAGATTTTTCGTAGATCGAACATGTTGTTTTACGTTTTGCATAGTCATTTCGTATTTCCATTTCATGCATAAATTAAGGTATTATGACTCTTTATACTACAAAATTAATGTAGCATTAATAAATATTGATTATATACAAATGGTTTTTAAGCTTCTTTGTTGTAAAATAAAAAATGGTTTATTACTATAAGAAAAAGTCGTCTATTGATAAAACCTACAGCGATGACAAGGTAAAAGTCATTGCAATACATTCGTTGTTTACAGTGGAGCTTATATGTCATTGCTATAGATCTCAATAGTTCACGAAAAAAAATTTGCGCACTAATTTCTCAGGAAAAATCAATAGCGACGATCGTCTCTATAGAGTACAATTTTGTCACTGAATGTTTTGCAATTTCAAGGGAAAAAAATAAAGCTTTATTTTCCCGCACAATTTTATAGTAATGACATATATAGCTGCTATAGGGTCTACTTACAAAAAACGCAACCTCTTCTTCTTCCCCATTTCTCCTCTACCCTTTGGATCGTCGTCGTCACCACCGCTCACCTTTTGCCACTGCTCTCTGGTAAATTTCCCTTTCATTTGCTTGGGTTTTTTTTTTTAATTGATATTGAAAGTGGATTTGGAAATATATTTTGTTGATTAGTTTTGTTTTAATATGTTTATTGATTGTGTTGATTTGTAAACCATTTTCTGGTTTAGATATGGAATTTTGGTTTAAATATGGGATTTTGGTTATTAGGTTTAGATATGGATAGGGACTTTTGGTCTTCATTTTGGAAGGTTTAAGTTTGATTTACTTTTGTTATTCGATTTGAAAATGGATTTTGGGTTTTAATATGAATTTTTTTATATAGATATGGAATTTTGGTTTTGTTTGTGGATTTTTTATTTAGATTGGTTTTGTAAAATTTAGTTTTGTTATTGGATTTGAAAATGGATTTTGGATTGTGTTTGACTATTGATTTTCTTGATTATGTTGATTTGGAAATACATTTGTTTTGATTATGTTGATTTGGAATAAGATTTAACGATTATGTTTAATTATTGATAATTGGATTTTGTATATTTTTAGATATGGCTGATGTTATGTCCCATGGAGGAGATGCCGGAGGCAATCCTCCTCATCCAGGGGGTTACAGGTTATCGAGTGACTGTGAATCCGGTAGGTTTTAAGTTTTAGGGTACTTTTGGTTTGTTTTGGTTATAAGTATAGTTTATTTTTGCTAACTATTAATTATAAGTTTTACAAATAAAAAGGGGGCACTCAAAAGGCCTCAATTTGCAAAAAAATATGAGAGGCCAACATGAGAAAACCATTGCCTATTATGTTCAACATGGTCAAGAATACCTTGCAGCCGATATGAGAGAATGCAAGATTTTTCTCCAATTTGTGGGCAAAGAGATCAAGTTTTATATGCCCCATGTTACCATTCATGGGTGCATGTTCTGGAGCATTTAAGACGTCATATCTTGAATGTTGCTGAGGTGATTAATTTGAAATGTATAGTTAATTTAATTCGATAAATTAGTCAGTTTTAACTTATCTAATTCAAATTATTGTAGGCGTATTTTGATATTAGGAGCAATCGTTTGGCGAAAGAGTATGGTGCAATTATAACCGCGTGCCGATCCATACCATGACTACAAGACGACGATCAAGAAACACTTCACGAAGCATGGGCCAAATGTTCCTTATCGTAACCTTAGTAGTGAGGATTGGAAAAAGACTGTGGATTTGTTTACAAGTCCAAATATATTGTAAGTATTGAATTTATTTTACATGATTAAATTATACTTATAATTTGCTTCAAATTTGGTTAATATGTTTAATTCTATTTTTACATGCACGTTCGTAGAAAAATAAATTAAATTGGTCAAAGTCAAAGTATCTGAGTGCGCAAGGCTCGTCAGCTAGTCGCTATGAGAAGGTATGTATTTAATAATTTTTTAAAATTTTAACTGTGTTTATTATAAATGTTACTAATTGACTTTATAAAAAATTTGTAGAGGAAACCTAAAACACAACAATGGCATGGAGTTATTGATTCGTTTAAGACGTTTCATTCAAATAAGAATGGCGAGTGGGTGAACACTATTGTGCATCAAGATTATATAAGTAATAACATTATAATTTTATAAATTATTTTGAGTATTAAGTTTTGGTTATTGAATACCATTTTTTAAACTTCAGTCTAAACTGGTTGGGGAGTTGGAGATTCAGACTCAGGAGGTCAGTTTGTCAAGCGTAGAGGTGGAGGAGCACGATATTACAAGACAAGTAATGGGCGAAAAACGGGGCCATGTAAGAGGAGTTGGATAGAGAGTGAAGGGCATTGGTGCATTTTGTTCATCTACAGCTGCTTCATGGACCCCATCTGTATCGGGACATTCTTCCCAGCCCACTCCTAATACTGCTAATCAGATAGCTACTTTTCAGGCTGCTGCGTAGCAGGCTAATGCTAAGGCTATTGTTGAGGCTACTGTGTGACGCCTCGTTGCTAGTCTGACACATCAATTTCCTACCTTTTAGATGCCGCAAGACCTCTTCATGCTCCCTGATTAGGATGAAGACAAAGACGAAGACGCTGATGAAGATGATGTAAATTTGGGAGATCTTTATAATTTTTTTTTTTTTTACTTTATATAACTTAATTTATAAACTTTTATTTTTATTTTTATTTGTATACAAGTTGATATGTATGTTATTGATATCTATATTACTAAGTTTTTAGTATATTAATTGTATTGATTTTTTATTTTATAAAACAAATTAACAAATTAAAAACAAGATTTTTTTTAAAATAAAAATAAAAAATAAAACGAATATAGCAGTCATCGATATAGCGTGCTAAAAATTACGAAATTATATGGAACCAGTGATGACAATTATTGTCGTTATAGTATTTTCATCTATACCGATGACAAAGTAGTTGTTGCAATTGAGCTCGTCGAACTATTGCGATAACATTGTCACCGTAATATGTGTACACCGACGATATTTTGTTCTATAACGACGACATACGTCGTCACTATAGACTTAGTTTCTTGCAGTGTATAAGTGTTAATTATATCGAAGTGCAAAATGCAAAATAAGTTTAGGAAAGATTACTAATGACATTTCAATTAAGCTTATAATTTACACATTTTCAAAATGCACTAAATAACTTATACATTTATACGGACCAATAAATGACCCTAAATAGATCATATGTCCATCTTTATTTATTTTTTAATAAGAATTTTAGTTTACTCGATGAGATATTTTGAACGGATGGTTAATTAATGAAAATTTTGAAAAAAAGAATATTATATTATTGACGGATTAAAATAGACGGAAGATGTTAACATGAGAAATTTGGGCCATAGAAACTCATAAAAACTTCACTATGTAGGTCTTACTCTAAAGTATTTTTTGTATTTTCTTATTTAATTTTAATATTTTTACGTAAACACTCTTTAAAATTAACATTCGAATCTTAAAATTAATAAAAATGGATGAATGAGTCAATTTAAGCCGTCCGCCTATATAAACTGTTTTTGACGCATTAAAAAAAAAAAAGGCCAAGTATCTTAATACCATAGGTGCAATTAAAAAATCATTAGTAATTTTTGTCCAAATTTTAAGGAAGCCATGTAGCACTGGCGGTTATGTACTCACGTGTAGTGCAAATAGTTTTATAAATTTTTATTTATTTATTTATTTATTATTATTATTTTTTTACCTGCAAAGTTAAGTACGAAGTGTGAATATTGACCAAAACAGTTTTTCCCTTTCTTGTGGTGTTTGATTACACATGTCAGTCTTCAACTTTAGACTCCTCTAAAGTTAGTTTAGCATTGGTTTAACAATCATTAATGAGACTGTCCATTCAAGAAGGAGCTCCAATTAAAGCAATTCTACAAAGAATTAAAATATTATAAATAACGAAAATATTGCAAATTCAAATTTAAGAAAATATAAATGAAACTATCGAAATCAATATGTTAAAAAAATAAATTGAATATTAACTTAAAAATATTATTTATATAATTTTTAGGACATGTTAAAATAAATATTATTATATTGATTTAAAATTATTTTGTAATAAAAAGTATTATATATATTACATAATAAATTTTAATATATATATATGAGTTAATTTTCTAAGTAAAAAATTTCAATTATACGATAACAAATTTTATTAATTAAAAATAAATAAATACATCTAGTGAGAGAGGATATAATAAACGTAATAAACTTTATTTCTCAATAATTTAACAGAATATGAAACACAACAATATATACAAAATAAACTAAAACTAATAAAAACAAAATACATACGCACAAAATATACAAATAAACTAAAGATATTACAATAAAATATATAAAATAAATATATTTGTGAATATAAAAATTAGATAAAAGTTAAATACAAAATTTAATATCGCAAAATATATTCGATATTTTGCAAGATATATGACAATATCTTCATCTATGATTCCTACACAGGGATTGCCACCTAGCTCTTATGCTAGGAATAAAAGTCTTCTCCATTTGACTTAAAATATATCTTGTTGGTGAATTTATGTTCTTTCCATTAATTTTCAGTTCACCATTTTGTAGATTAAGCCAAATAAGTGAGGCATATTAATCAAAATTCTTATACACCTACAATGTCAAAAAGAACTTTATGAACTATCATTCTCACTTGTTTGAGAAAGATAGGGTTCACTCCGAGCGGTGGTTGTGGCAAGGAGTTCAAAAACTTTAAAGCATTCTCTCACTTAGGAAGGATAAGATCTAAAGGTATGTTAGATAGAGAGGAAAAAAGAAAAGAAAGAAAAAGGGCGAGGGAAAAGTGAGAAGAAAATAACAATTTTGTTTATTTGGTGAGGTGAAAAGTGAAAGGAAGAGAAAATGCCAGCCAAAAAAGTATAATGAGGTTCACCAAAAGTTTTCTTCCTAAAAGGGGGAAAGAAAATATTTGCGTATAAAATTTTGTAAAATTACTCTGTTTATTTTACGATTGGATGAATATTTTGATAATTTAAACAAAGTTAATATTTTGGTTAATATAGCAGTATCATGAATAGTGGTCTTTAGAAGAAAAAAGATGTAGCAATTACAAAAAGAACAGCAGGTGAATAGTATTAACATTCAAAATTTCCAAATAAAATTACAATTCAATGACAAAAAGAATCGAGCCAATATGTCCTCACTCAAAATATTATGAGTAAAGTAAGTAATTTAACTATAACAAAAATTTTTAACATTTTATTTTTCTCTTCTATACCAAACAATTTAAAGGAATATATATATATATATTCTCTTATATTTCGTATTTCTCCAACCTTTTCTATCCTTCCAATTTTCTTTCCTTTCTACCAAATATACCTGAGGTTCAAGCCCCCATTTCATCTTGAATTCCAATCCTAGCAAGAAAAGAAGGGAAGCGGATACTTAATTTAAAGTGAGTAAATAGAATTTCATACTTGATCTCATAAATATATATAGAATTATGTAGAAAATATTCAATGAAAGTTGTATGTACAGCTTGGAGGGAGATCTTTCATATCTTTCGAGACCCACCCTACAATATGGGCCCCAACCGAATGGGGTCAAGGTGTATGAGATATGATGTACCATATTAATATTCAATATATCCTTTTGTTCATAAATTTTTTTTATATATAAATAAGGGAGATAGGGTCATATATATACCAAAATTTGCAATAATATGCCACTGGTAATTAGATCTTCATAAGGAATCGGAGGAGAATGTGATGTTTTTTTTTTTTTGGAAAATCCCCAACATAAGATACATACTATTCTTTCTTTTATATCAAATTGATCATAACCAATACCTACATTCCACACGATTGTGCACCACAAAGTAGGAGTGAATTGGTACAGCCAGTTGAACTATTCACTAAGAAAAGCTATGTTCATATATTTTAGTGGGTGACTTTGGGTTTCATGGCAAAAGTTTTTTTGAGATGAAACTTCAAAGTCTTGTTCTAGATTAGGCCATGTGAATAAGTTTGTGAATGGAGTAGAATTAAACAAAAATACTAAATCCCTTAGATCACAATGACTGAAAATTTTTGTAACGTTAATGAACTCTCAAAAAGAGTTAAGATTCACATGAGGTGGTGACTTCTAAACCGGTGAAAAAAGTAATCTCCTTCCAAATTTGAAAAAAATAAATGAATAACTGATCAAATAAAGAGAATGGGCATTGAATTGAATCATATTGGCTGAAAAGATTTGTGATATTGAGCTCTTGAAGCGGGTTATGCTTACCATAAAGCAATACCCTAACGAGATGTAAGAGTTACAAACAAAATATCATGCAAGGCATATATATTTGGAATATATTTCATTTTGAAAGAGTTGAAAAATACTATCTCGTTGAAAGGTTCTATATATCTGTCATTTCTTAAGAACATGGAGTATGAATCAATAGAAGGCATAATCTTTTTGGTTTGAGAATTATACAAGGATAAATGATTATTTAAGGTGAGTCCACGTTATAATGATAATGGTAGTTCTTTATTTGATGAGAGATTGTTAGATTTGCGAACTAAATACCATGTTGGCTAATTAAATGTAATGCTTGAATAACTCCACTTATTAGCTAGGTAAACATTCTGAGATAGGACCTCAAAATCTCCTTACAAGTAGTAACACAGTCACGTGGATCGTCTAATTTCAATGGCAACAAATCGAAAGAGATCCCTGGTGTTGAACTCTCATGGTGAGAAGTGACATTGATGGAGAGTAGGAAAAATTGACGAATCAAAGCAATAATACATGTTTGGCGTGTGCTAATTAACGGGCTAGTTCATGAACACCCAGGCAAAGTTTGGAGACAGGTCCTAGTGTTGCTAAAATTTGTGGAGCCCGTACAGGTGGAAGTGATGATCATATCCAGCCAATGCACTAGATTCTACATAATAGTGGAAGCATAGGGTTCTTATATAAAGTAAATAGCATAAATAGTAATAGCACCTATTTTAATTAACTAGCAACTCAATTAGATAACAAAAGGAAACTGCAGTCAATTTGATGAATCAATTCTTTGTTTGCACTAGTCTTAGGTTTGGGATTATAGTGTTATTCCACTATTACCCCCTTCATAATGAAAGGGAAACAGCTGAAGATATGAAGATATAGGGCTTGTTTGTTTCGATGACTCGAACTTTAAAAATTAAAGTTTGAGTCATTCAGTGATTTAAATTAATGTTTGTTTTAATAATAATTTAAATTTTAAGTTATAAAATTTGAGTTATTAGATGACTTAAATTCATTGAATTAGAGTTTTGATTTTACGAGAATTTTAATTCCAACTCTAACTCAAATAGTAAAAGGACTCACATTTTAATTCATTTTTATTTCTTTTATAATTCAATTTAACTCAACTTATTTAAATATAAATTTAAATTTTTTAAAATTTTAATTTTAATTTTAGACATATTTTCAAACATAAATTCAAATTTTATTATTTAAATTACATAACTCAAATAACATAAATTAAATTTTAAAATTTAAATCGCCAAACTAAACCGGCCCACAAATATGTTTCATGTTTGTCTATATATGTTTGAAAAAGAAATTTTTTTTTTTCCTTTTTTTTTTTTTCTCTCTCTCGGGGAAAAATGAGTGGAGATGAATCGGTGATATAGAGATGACATGACATTTTGTCAACAAGAGGCACAGCCAAAAAAGATTGTCTTTTCGCTCACTTTAAGTCATTTCCATATCACTTGGAATCCATATATATACCATCAAAACTCAAATGGAACTGACATATAATGAGATGTTTGTAGAGCCAAAACTCTACAATTGAAAATTCAATGTCATCCATTTTAATATAGGAACACAAACAAAGTAATAATGAATCAGTATAAGGATGTTACCAATTAATAATCCTCCAGACGATTTACTTTGGTTAACCAAAATAACGAACAGAAGCAAAAGAAGAAATAAAAACAGCAAGAGAATGAGAAAGTAGTTAGGGCGCAAAAAGAGTCTCAAGTTGGATTGTATTATATTCATTGTTAGATAAGATAGGTTTAAAATAGTATGATTTGATCGACCTATATTTTATAGGTTAGATTAATTGATTAGAAAAGATAAGATAGGTTTAAAAATAGTATGAAATTATATTAGAAAAGACATGATTTGATCGACCTATATTTTAGGTTCTTATTGACGCTATTTAGATGGGATAACAATTTGATAATTTTTTATTATTATTTTTTTTTACATTCTTGATTATTTGAATTATTTAAATAATATTTTAAATTATGTATTGTTTGTTTTCTTATTTTTTTTTATTTTTTTTCGAATTATAATTCAGATCATAAAAAAAAAATATTATAAAAAATCATGTTCGATGAATTCGCAAAAAGTACATCATATTAGCTTTTTATTTTAATTTTTTTTATATGAATCATCAGAAAAAAACATCATCTTATAATTATGTTTAAACTCCTAAAAGAAAAATTAAAAATTATGTTCACTAGAATTTTTATTTTTACTAAATTAAATTAAGGGTTAAAAATGTCAGACATCCCTTAATTATAGTCTCTGTCCCGATGTCACCCCTCTACTATTGAACTATACCAGTCAAACACTCAATAAAATGACTATATTTTTAAATAATTCTTCCGTCCAAAAAGTTAATCTTTTCCATTAAACATCGGGACATACCCTATAATTGAGGGGTGACATCGGGACATGCATTATAGTTGAGGGGTGACATTGTGACATAACCTATAGATGACATCGGGACATGCCCTATAGTAACGTCAACAGATTCCATCCAAAAATTGACAGTTAGCTGACAGAAGTGTCAGTTAGGTACATTTACTATATATGTGGTCCCACGTAGATACATTTGTATAGTAGATGGGTGACATCAGGACAGAGGTTATAGTTGTGAGGTGTCTGACATTTTTAATCCTTAAATTAACATTGTCCAAATTCGTTCTTCCTATAAATAGTAACTCTTTAGATATTATGCCAATAAGAGGTTGTAAACTTGTAATTTCATTGCTTAAACGTTATATAATTGTGATAGGAAAATAAATAAACAAGAAGAAATAAGTATTTATTGAGAAAAAATAAAGGCTAATTTGCGACAATACCCCCTGATGTTTATCCGAACTGGTACTTTGCCCTCTCATCGAATTTTTTCAGCGCTAAACCCCATGTTCTTTATGTTTACTTGCGTTAGTGACGGAACCATTAACAGCCGTTAGTTTTGTTGAACATGTGCGCGGCACATGACCTGGGTTGGGGTATATGT
>WUAT03482116.1:0-15614 GCA_010015005.3 Ulmus americana | reverse complement strand
GTGCATGTTTCCTTCCGGATACATACGGGACATGGGCAACCTCACAAGCCAAACACAAGTATCCGAATGAACAAAGGCTTCTGAATAGAAGGAGTGCACACAACTCATGTTCTTCCGGTTACACATGCACGAAACAGGATTCTTCCTGGATAAGTCAAACATGGATACAAATTAAGGTTTCCGAATGAACCCTCCAAGCTCAAGTTTAAGAAAGGCCATGCAAGATTTTTGAATAAGACTACCACTCCAAATAGGTTTCCTTCTCGGATACATTTCATGGTGCAGACAGAACTTCCGGAGGAGACACCAAGTACTCAAATGGGGAATGGCCTCCAGCAACATGTTCCTTCCATCTAACTTTTAAGCCTTCCGACCAAGATTACCTTTCCTGTATTATGTTCCTTGCGGCAACATAGTCCTTTTGGCTATGAATGAAGCCTTCTGGCAACATAGTCCTTTCGGCATGTTGTTAATTTCTGGATATATATGAAACCACCCAGAAATATTTCTTAATCCTTCCAAAACAAACTAAAGGCCTTATGCAAACCTTCCTTCCAAAATAGATATAGTCTCCAGACTTTCTTTCTAGTTCATGTAGATGACCTTCCAGAAATCCTATTACTTCTGAAAGATAGAAAACCATCCGGAAGCTTTTTTTGATAGCTTCCTCTTGGGAAAAACCAAGTGCCTCCCAAACATGTAACCTACCTGACTTTAATTAAAACCATCTGGATAGTCTATATTCCACCCGAAGACCAATTGATGCTTCCTACCAAGTTTTGCCTAAGATAAGTCATGAAAGTCCAAACCATATTTCGAAACAAAAAGCTTCCATTTGAGTACTTTATTACCCATTCCTATATAGATGGAACAAATAACCATGTGGTTTTGCAAGTGGAAAGCCAGATGTCTCACCCTCAAGCCACCACTGACTCGTTTTAACCAAGTGTCAAGATGTGGGATTATCTTTAATTGCATGCTTAACACCTAGATCATCCCACTAAAGCTGCTTAGTCGGTGGGAAGCCTATTAATAAGAGATTAAGTGCTTCAAATCCAATCTTTGTCAAAGCTAAAGCACAGCTCCTTGTCTTTTTCTCTCTTCAACTCAAGAAGCAGAAAGTTCATGCTCTTCAAATTCATGCCCTCTTTCTACAAGGATTCAAGTTATATTTCAAGGATTGATCAAGGTAAAGCATTTCTTGATTACTTCGTTAAGTTTTCTAAAGATTTTTATTAAGAATCTAATGAACTTTCATGAACATGCAAGATTTTAATCCAATTTTCAGCAAGTTTGGAACCCCCACACTCAAGGGAACCTCTCGTGTGTTCTTCAAGATAAATCCTTGATTTCTTTTATGAAAATTATTCATGCATGTCTGAGAATAAAATTTGCATGTAAGGATTAATTAAGGAATTGATTGAATTGTTAAGTAGAACCCAGTTCTAGAACAAAATTTAAGCTGAAATTTATTGATTGATTATAAGATCTACAGAACTCCGATTAGCATGCATGATAGCTTTTTGAAAAGCCCTGGATGTCTATTTTTATATATCAAAATCTGGAATTTTTCCTCCAAGTGGCTTTTAAGTAATCAAGCCTTGAAGGCTGACTGTTCGAATGAAACCTGAGTTCAAGTAACAAATTTATCATATGATTCTTTAAGATCTTTAATTAGTATTGGGATTAAATTTGGACATGTTTGATGTACATTCTAGATGTTTTAAACACTAAATTGTTAAGTTTTCTATAAAATGCTCTAATCGGGAAACCCTATTTTACAAGCTATAGAATGAGTTTTAAACTAAAATTTTTGCAGGACATAATTTAAGTACTTAACTATGTTCTCCAATTAGTTTCAGTCCAAAATGTTTTAAAACAAACTACTTATGAAATTCACAAAACATGACTGCAAACTGTCCAATTCACCAAAAAGAGGATTTAAAGAAATAATCTTATTTTAAGGACGCAAACGATGTTTTAAGTCAAAATCTGCCATGAATAGGTTTTAAAGAAATTTTATTTTATTTTTAAGAAGGGAGTTATTTAAGTAATGGTCCTATAATTGTTAAGTAATGACCATTTGAGTCGTTGATTGTATTATATGGAAATCATTTCTAGAAACCGAAAAATTGATTTTGTTACTACATGATTATAGGTTAAGTTGCATTCGATTCAAGGAGGACATGACTAAGATTTGGAGCGCAGCAAAGAGGTAAGTACAGATCTCACCTACAACACGGAATGAAACAGTTTTATAAAAGTGCAGTATACCTATTATCTGCTAAACTGTGTTGGCTAATGTTTAATGTTAAGTATTCAAGTTGTTATATGGACGTGTTGTATTTCTTTACAGAAATGTTTAAGTACTCAAGATGCTATATGATTTAAGTTAGGAACGTTAAAATGTTGATTGTTAAGGATTCAACAATACTTAAGAAACTGTAATTAAGTAATCAAGACTTAAGAGTGTCATACCCACTCTCTTTTCTTAAGAGGAATTACTCAAGTATTTAAGTACTCAAGCACTCAAGTATTCAAAAAGTAATTCAGATTAGTTGTTTCGGCTCTCCCAACTCTCTAGTTACATAATGTGGTACGTACACTGGGCCCAAAATTAATAAAGAATGGTAATGTACTCAAGATAATTAAGAATTAAGAAATTGAAGCACAATACACCCCTATTTGTTTGTATTGTGTTATTTAAGTTAAGATGATGTGAATGAATGATTATAGTGTACAGTAAGTACACTGCACACATTTGTAAGATAACATGTTTATGCTTACTGGGTTTTTAGCTCACAACTTACTTGCATGTTGTAGGTAATGATGATACTGGATTATCAAACATGTTGGGCAAGAGTCAGATTCGGGGGTGGGTTATGGAGGAAACCCCTACGCCTTACATTTCCGCAACATGATTTTAAGATGTTTTCATCCAAGCAAGTTAGTTTGTAATAATGTTAGTCTAATGAAAATTTGATTTATTATCGTTTTCATTTGCAAACTTTTCCGCAAATGTATTTCAAGAAACAGGATTTTAGTGGCGATCGAGTTTTACTTTAAACACTACTAAGTCAATTAGTTATTTTTTAAAGTAAGTTTATGACAAGACACAATAATAATATTATAATTCTTCTGGTGGAAATAACAGTGTTGTCTATTTCCCTTTCCATTATCTTTGCAAGGCCTTTCAAACTTAGTAGTTAAACTACAACTTTTGGAAGAAGAAACAAAAACCAGAAATTTGATCTAATGATTCCCTAATCTAATTTAATAACATAATAGAAAGTGAAAATAAACTCAATCAAAATGAACTTTGATATTTCAAAATGAACAAAGGGATTTGAAGATAAAGTTCTGGATCAACATCAACTTCAAATTCCTTTCTATTAAGTTTAATCACTTCTAAACCATCAAGATACGAACTACCACTAACTAGCCCAACAAATTGTCTCATTGGTTGCATCTAATAATAGCTACGATCCCTAAACTTCTCAATTAACCTACACAACTAATTCACACTTTCTAACACTACAAGAATTTTCGATGCTTCAAAACATAAATTCAAAATCAACATCAACTTAAAATTCCTTTCTATTTAGTCACTTTCAAATCATCAAGATACAAACTATCACTAACCAACCTAACAAAATGTCTCAATCATTGCATCTGATAATAACTACAACCCTTGAACTTCCCAACTTGATTAAAACTCAGAACATACAATCTAGTTTCGTTCAAATAAGACAATCTCAAATAATTGATAAAATCCTAAATGTATAATCTAAAAATGTATCAACAATTATAAGAATTGACAAATCTCTAAACATCTTCAATATAAAAAGCTACAAATCCCACAAATCTACAAATCTCATAATGTAACACAACATTAAATGACGTTCTCCTCAAAAAATCATAATTATTGCTCTAAGTCAAATTACAAGAAAATTCATTTTAATAACAATCATTAGATCAACAATTAAAGGTTGAGATCGTGTTTGTATCTATACAATTTTTTTTTTTGGTATCCTAGAAGAACCCATATATATATTACTATCAATATTAATTTCATCAATAACTTTTCAAATACATCATAGTTTTCTACAATTTTTAAATATGTTATTTTTTAATATTTCAAAACTATTTCTATAAAATTTTATTATAATCCGAATTTTCGTGTAAGAGATATATAGCTCTCTATACTAACTACAATTTTTTTAATCAATATAAAATTTATTATATCTCTTAAATAAAAATTAGGATTAAAACCAAATTTTATAAAAATATTTCTAAATTGGCTACCGATTTTTTTTTTTTTAAATATGTTATATAAAATTTGGGTCCATTAAAAAGTGTTATTCATTCCTTCCATTTTTGTTATATAAAAAACTCTCTCAAGCTTTTAAAATTATACTTAGACCACAAATTTTAAAAAAATTATCAATTTCATCCTAATTTTGTACTCTATCTATTCGAAAAATACGAGTCGCATAAGCTAGACTAGCAGAAACTGCATTGACCATGAGAGTTGCTGAGGTCGTGGTCTCCCTCCTCAAGCAATGTTCATCCCTCAAACACATCCACCAAGTTCATGGTTTCATGTTCCCCAGAGCTCTTCATCAGGACAATCTCCTTCTTGCCCATTTCATCCAAACTTGCTCTTCTCTTGGCTTCTCTAGCTACGCTTTTTCCCTCTTTACCCACCAGAAACAACCCAACATCTATCTTTACAATACCATGATCAACGTACTTTCTCCTTCGGAAGCTCTTGTTCTTTACAACAATATCTTTGGTGCCGGCTTGCGACCCGATACCTACACTCTTCCCTTTGTTTTGAAGGCTGTTATACGAATTTCTGATGTTGAAGTTGGACGACAGGTTCATTGCCATGGTATAGGAACTGGGTTGGATTCAGATGTTAATGTGGTTGCTTCTCTTGTTCGTATGTATTCGTGTTGTGGGTTTGTTTTGGATGCCCGGAAGGTGTTTGATGGAATGTGTGTTAGAGATGTTTGTTTGTGGAATGCTATGGTGGGGGGATATGCTAAGGTGGGTGATGTTGATAATGCCTTGAAGTTGTTTGAAGAAATGCCGGAGAGAAGTGTTGTTTCTTGGACTGCTGTGATTGCGGGATTTGCTCAGATGAAACGACCGAAAGAGGCCATTGTTGTCTTTCGTAGAATGCTGCTTCAGAATGTTGAGCCTGATGAAGTCACCATGTTGGCTGTACTTTCGGCTTGTGGTCATTTGGGTTCAATTGAGTTGGGGGAGTGGATCCATAACTATGTGGTGAAAGGAGGATTTTATAGAAGTCTTCGGCTTAGCAATGCTCTCATAGACATGTATGCAAAATTGGGTAGCATAAGGAAGGCCCTGAGTGTTTTTGAAAGTATAAATGATAAAAGTATTGTAACTTGGACAACGATGATTGCCGGGCTGGCTCTTCATGGTCTTGGAAATGAAGCCCTTGAAATGTTTTCTAACATGGAAAGTGCTCGAGTTAAGCCAAACGAAATTACTTTCATTGCTATCCTTTCTGCTTGTAGCCATGCTGGATTAGTTGAAAAGGGTGGTTGGTTCTTCAGTAACATGTCGTTGAGGTATGGGATTGAACCGAAAATTAAGCACTATGGGTGCATGATTGATTTACTGGGGCGGGGTGGTTACCTGCAAGAGGCATGGGAACTTGTTAGGGGAATGCCATTTGAAGCAAATGCAGCCATATGGGGATCCCTTCTTGCTGCTTCTAATATACATGGTGATGCTGAGCTTGGCGAGCTTGCTTTGGAGCATCTAATGAAGTTAGAGCCTCATAATAGTGGAAACTATTCACTATTATCTAATATTTATGCTGCTCTTGGTGATTGGAATGAATCTGGAGTGGTAAGAAAGGTGATGAAGGACACAGGTGTGAAGAAGATTCCAGGTGGGAGTTTCATTCAAGTGAATAACAGAGTAAATCAGTTCGTTGCAGGAGATACATCCCATTCCGAATTTTGTCAGATATGCGAAAACCTATGTATAATATACAAGCATTTGAAGATGGCTACGCATATTGAGAATGAAAGCGGCAAGTTTTCTGAATTTGACGAGTAACCAGAATTTACAATTATTCAGTGTCTTTTGTTCCTGAGATGAAAGACCAATTTCAACATGCATGAAGAAGATTGGGGCTTTCTTTGCTAAGAAGACGAGGTGTGCCAAATGAAGATCATTGTGTTGTACTCCAGGGCCCTTCCCATTTCTAGTCGTGCTACTGAAGTTAAAGCATGTCATGTTTGTGAAAGGAACATTGCTAGATCAGCATAGTTGTGCCGTCATTTTCTTCACCAAGTATGTATCTTCTTCCTAATTCTCTCGGTTCGCTGCTGATAGATTTATATATGCTCAAGTTTTGTACTTTTGTTTTGGACTTCTTATCTCTGTCTGCTTCCCATCCTTTGTTGACATAACACATGATCTTTCAAAGAGTGTAAAATTTTGGAGTGTTTAAGAAAAGAAAAAAATAACATTATTAAGTGTTCTTATAGCATTCATCATGCTCTTTAGAAGTGTCACTGATCATGAAATATACAAAAAAGTGATTATACAATGATATAACCCATAACTACCTTGAACATTTCTATGAGGAAGGTGTCTTTATTTAGCTTTAGAAATAATTTTAGTGGAATATACCTAGGACTCCTTTCAAAAAAAAAAATCACATAGGGAATATGTTCCTTGGTGATTATCAAATTAATTAATTATGCATCTTACAAGCTCTTGATAACTGAATATTTCATTCATTACTAGATTCAGTTTCTGTTTATTATCAAAATTAAAGTATTTTCATATAAATTGGATCTATGTGTTTCTTTCTGAAATTTTCCTAAAAGTTGGTGAAAAGAATGGTGGAGACCTTTTTACAATCTTCTTGTGTACTACCAAAGCTTTGAAATCCTTTAAATCTTTCGTTTCTTGAATTTTACTTATCCGATCTCTGTTTTTGTTTACATCTAGAGAATTTCCAGCATTGAGATTGGACTGATGTTCAAATGGGGCTTATTTACATTAGAGGCTTTGATATGTTCAAAATTGTATGCATAATTGAATCCAAATGAGCATACTGCTAATAGATATAAAGTATAATAGTTACATTTATATTACACAAACAATACCATGGTCAAGGTAGCTGATTTCAAGGAGCATCCAAAGTGCTGAACACTGATTAGTTCTTCGGTCGAGCTTCATCACACATACACTTAGATATAACACAAACCATTCTGTTATGTTTGATCATTTGCTCATTAGCCCCTCACAAGAGAATTCTCTTCCATTTTCAGGTTGCTACCTAGGATATGGGAAATATTTTTCGCAGCATTTTTGACATAGGAAAGGTTCCAAACAGCACCTTTGAGACTACCATGGCTCCTGTTCATTGAAATTTTCTTAGGTTGCTCTCTGTAGCTTCTTCAGATGACTAAGCCATTAAAAAACTCATCCTCAAATCCCAAATTTTGAAATCCTAGTCCTAGAAGAGCACTGGCCCATACAGTCTGAATTTTCTCCACAAGAAGATGAGATTTTCCTGATAAACAATGGAGACAAAAAAAAAAAAAAAAAGTCAGATAATAGATTCAGAAACTCAGCTTGGACATAGTCATACTCAAGAGAACAGGATAAGCAAACACCTGAGTTCTTTGTTCTTTCCTTCAATTTTGCTGATGTCATGATAAGGTCATTTGAATTTTCATTGCCCATAAATAAGGCTCTTTGGGTCCTCAGATTATTTATGCCTGGTCTTGATTCAATTGTCGAGCTTTGTTCAAATTTATTGATGTCTCTGTTTTCATAATCTTCAACACATATCTCCGAAGGCACTGGGGTGAAGTAAGATTCTGATTCGGATGTTGAAACTGACAAGCCAGGATCTTCTCTTTCATCAAACATACTAGAAGCTAATTTGGAGGGAGAGAAATGCCACAATTCACTGCTCTTTGAAGAGATACTATCTGAACATTGTGTTCCACCTTTTTCTTCCTGCATTACAATTATTTCATTATGACACCATTCACTGCTCTTTGGAGACATACTATCTGAACATTGTGTTCCACCTTTTTCTTCCTGCACTACAATTATTTCATTCACCTGGTTGCCATCTTGGTCCAAATCAAAGCTACCATCCCATAATTTGGATTGAGAAAACGAGCCACCTTTGTTTTCCTCAAACAACAGCTCTGCAAAGCTTCTCGTGTGTAGCATTGTGTCTCCATCAAATTTATCCAATGAACATATGGGGTCGCATCCCGAGTCCCCATTTACAAGATAATCCAGAAGTGTTAGAGGTTTGTGAATCTCTACTTCCTCTTTAGATCCCTCCAAGTCAACACATTTCTCCAGTTTCTCATCCTCATCAATCTCTCTCTTTGTAAAATCGTAGTTATGCTCTTTTCCCTTACTTGTTTGCTTCTTGAGGACAGGAATTGCTAGAATCCGTTTACTCTTATGAGTGATACTACTGATGATGGGTTCATTCTTGTGCAAGTGTAGCCAATTATCAACCTTTGAAAAATCAGTAGAGCTAGTGTTATTTTTCTTTCCACTTTTATATCCAACATTGTCAACACTATATTTCTGCGGAACTGAACTTTTTGATGATGTTTGCCGTTCCGGGAATATCACCTTCTTAATTTCACACTCAGATGCATCTTGACTGTACTCTGTTTCATTATCTTCGTTACTTTTCCTATTCAAATCTACCAAGCAGCTATTTCTGGAGATACTGCATTCCGAAGTGTATTCTGACGGACACTTCACAGGGAAACTCACGGACTCAGCACGATGTAACGGTGGCCTTCTCCTTCTTGGCGGAAGTTTGACTTTCTCCTCTGAAGTTTGGTGATCTTTTCCAGATTTTCTTCTGCTGGATGCAGTAGGCTTCATAAAACTTGGTATCTTTGATAAGGTAAGGGCTTTGACACCTGTAGTTTTGCTCCTCATTGTTTCATGATTGTGCTGTTGAAACTCATTAAATAAATGGGTATGATCCAGTTGCTCGTTGGAGGGTGGGGCTTTCCCTGACAGTTTCTCTAGTTCCTCGTTTAACTTCCCGATGTTTCTTCGAACAGCTTGGCGCTCATCTTCAATTATTTTCATTTTCTGCTGCAGGTTTGCTAATACATTTTCCTTTTGCTTTCTTTCTTCCTGATGTGCGAAGTTTCAATCAAGTGATCAGTACAAGTGACCGAAAAATTTAAATTAGATAAGGCAACTTATGTTATCAATTTCCAGCTCAGGTAATGAATAGAGTTTCATGAATACTTTTTCTAAAGTAATTTTCAATATGTTTCTTTTTTTTCTTTTTGGTCAAATGGATATACCTAGGTGCAGTAATAACTAATGTTTTTATCTTAGCATGTGCATCACTAGACATCTAATTCAAATGCAATATCCCAAACTGTTAGATATGATATCCTGACTAAACTTGATATACTGGCTAAACTATGTATCACTAGGGTCTTGGTTGTCAAGTTGATAGACATCTTTGATTTATTAATTAGTGCTTGCTTTTTTTTCCTTTTTTTTCTTTCTCCATTTCTGGTTTTATAAGTCGATCTTATTTCATCAGACTTTTAGTTTTCACTTTTGCAACAATGTAAAATATTGAACCCAACTCTTAACGGATTGGATTGTGTTCCTATGTTCAGTGTGTTTGAATTGGATCCAACTTCATAACTACTAATATAAGTCGTTTTGATTTGAAAGGTTTAATCAATCAAAATTTCTACTTTTTGAATAGTTAAAAGAATTTTATGTGCAATGAGTGTCTAAAAAGTACACTATAGTATGGCTCTTGACTAACCCCAACCTATAAGAGTAGCAGTGTTGAAACCTTACTGGAATGTGGACATAGAGAAGTTATTTGAACGTGTGCTGTGTAAATTGGATTTATGAACAAATTTTTTATATACTATAAATTTCTAGGATGGGGTCTCAGTTGGGTCCTCTCAAAATTATTGTGTATTATTCTTCTTTTGTCATCATATAATACATTGAACTTGAAGAACAATCTGTTATATATTTGGAATTATGTGTTTGTCCTTTTTTTTGTTACTTATTGCTTTAACTAATTCAATTGATATAGGCTTATAATGATCCATTGAAAGTGAGCACGATGTCTACTAACTTATATATGAGAGGTAAGAAACACAAAACTAAATTTACTTACAGTGGAGTCTGTATTTCCCAGATGAATGCTTCTCGCCCTTGTTGCAAAATTTAAAGAACATACTGTCTCGCATAAATCTTCTTCTTTTGGACTAACATGGACCAGCATCAGAGTTTTGGAATCCTCTCCTGAAGTGTAAATAACAAAGTCAAGCAACCAAGAGAATTCAAACCAGGCAGTTTAGCTTATAAGTGCAAACAAAAATTTTTTTTTTTTTTTTTTGATGAAGTCATTTTTTCCATCACTCTTGAGCTTTGTTGTTAGAAGGGAGAGAAAGTAGGAAGGAGAAGTAGGCTAAAGTCCTAGGCGAGGAAAATAGAAATGGGGGAGAATGCTTTCTTTTTTGTTGTTTGGTATATAAGGGCATCTTACTCTCTCCTATTTGGAGCGACCCCAAATCAAGGTCTAACATGGATTTGAAATCACCTATATTTTTATATCTCCTATAATCATCTCTAAAAAACAAGATAGCGCATGTCAAAATCCATCCAGTAATCCCTTTAGCTCATTCCCTCCTTCCAATTCTCCCTCCTGCCAAACAAGGGGTTGATACAAATCGACTTCTCAGTGACACCCCTTGGATTTAAGATCAAAACATCCTCATCTGTACTATGTGCATGCTAAATAGCTCCTCTATTATCAGTCATTTCAAGTAAGAGATAACATGGTTGAGGGAGGAAAAACGTACCGAGGGAATCTTTGAGAACTTGTGTCAGCTTGCTGTTCCTGTAAAAAGTTAAAGGAAAAAAGATTAGCATTAAGGATTAACTTCGTAATGACGAGGGAACCTAAAAATTGTCCAAATTCAATAAAAACATAAATATTGCTTTGCCTAATTTAACAAAGTGGACTTGTGGTGATCACCAGTTCAACAATCTACAGTTTGTATCTTAGCCTTTTAGGCAACAATGTGGCTCTTGTTAGATCTTGATTATGAAAAAGGATACAAGCATTTGGCGTGGATTAATGGTTTAGTGAATGTTGCACTTACCTGTAAGGTATATGACCGTTTTTCTTTTGAAGGGCGTGGATGACATCTCCAAGTGCAGAAAGTGACAAGTTGATGGCCTTCCCCTCTTCAAGTCTTCTACCTGATGCCTTTGTCTTAATCACACGCTCACTTCCACCAAGGTCAATAAACCAAACTTTATTTGTTTCTCGACGCCTCTCAGGAGCATTGAAACATGTAATTGATAGGCGAATCAAGCTGGCAACAATTGAAAGGTAAAGTAAACTAATCTCATCATGAGGATCTGAACTTCCATTTTCAAGGCAGATATGATAGGTTTTTTTCCCCTCTTTTAGTCTGCTAAAGTGAGAGCAAATTGTTACCAGTGTGATCTGCTAGATGTTATGTTCGAATTTGTGGAAGCAGTTGATCTGAAACGGCATCCTAATCTGTACAGCTTCAGAGCTTGTTTAACATCAGTCACTTGAATAGCCACAACGTTGTCAATTTCAACCCCTCCCTTTGGATCTGTTTGGATTGATAGACTGTTCACATAGAAAATAAAATCAGTTAAAAATTAACAACGGATTTACCTAATAAAAGATTAGGATGCACATGAGTAAATTCTCTCATGGCAGACAGAATGATGTCGAGAGGCAGTACATAGAAATCATAGCTAAACACCATCATCATCATCAAACATGGTATGTGTTTATGTAATATTTGCATATATCTATACATATCCAAGTGTATCCATACATATAAATGCATGTGCATCAGCATATATGACTGTAAACTTACCATGGTGGCATAGGTTCCATTGGTTTTGTAGGCTGAGGAACAAGCAAATCTTTAAGGTTTCCAAGGTAAATCTCAAGCATACTGAAACTGAACAGGAACATATGGTTGCTATCCACTGCTTGCTTAAATAGTGCCTCAATTGCACGAGGCACCACTCCTGGGAAATGTGGAATACCTTCCTACGATATATAGGACAGGAATAGAGAAATGAGTGTTTATAGCTCTGTTTCTTCTGTATTGGGTCACTTGTTCAAGTGAAAATAATAAGTTACATAAAGCAATGCAATGGAGTTTCAGAGGTGATCGGGAGTCTATTATTCTGGTACAGTTTGTCCTAAAACATGACTTGCTTTGATCTGTCAGGTGTATATAATTCTATATGCTTCTGTAAGTGATACTCACCATTGTGAAGCTTTTCCCTGTTCCTGTCTGTCCATATGCAAATATGCATGCGTTGTAACCATCCAAGGCCGATTTGATGACTGGTTCAACTTCTGCGAAGACTTCATCTGCAAGTTAGTGTCAAATTATGAGTTACAATACAGATGGCATGTGACAAGTAGCGGGGAAAAAGGAAGAATCACAAACAAAATGTTCAGTTGAATTAGAAGCACCTTGTGATGAACCTGGGTGGAAAACCTTGTCAAAACTGTAAGTTTTACTCTTTTTCTCAGCTAGTTTTAAAAGAACACTACTTGAATCCAAAGCTGCAACAGGTCTTAATCGGCCAAAGTTCTCCCCTATTGCAATAGGTCTGATACGACAAAACACACGAATGTTCCCTGGAATGGCAAAGTTGGTGAGTATGCAGCCGCAGATTATTACCCTTTAAGCTGATTCTGATTTATTTATCATATATCCTGTATTATTTGAAGATAACAAACCTCTCAAGTCCAGAAAATGATTAAGGACCAGCCTTCTCTGTATGTTCAGTTGATTTATATGACCAGTTAAGGCAGCAATTTCATCTGTTAATGAAGGAAAGATTGTGATAATTGAAAACACAGGTGCAAATAAGAACATCTGGCCGGAACAAACGGGGACAAGAATCCGAGGATATACCTTCAATCTTTGAGATGGTACTGCTCAAATCTTTATCTGTGTACCTTTTGGAATCCTTTGCCTCAGTTTTTTTCAATTCGGCTTCGGATGGTACGCTTCTCATTATGTCACAAACAGATTTGACCCAGTTGGAAGTGAGTTGTGACTTCCATCCAAGTAGAGAATGAATTGTTTCACCAAGTTTGTGAGCAGATTTTTTAGACTCCATAGCCTTGTCTTCTGAAGTTGTACTATTCCATATATGGGCACTTGTTCCTTTTCTTTCTTTCTATATGTGAAACTAAGCTGTTTACAGAAGAAGAAAAAAAAATCATTATTGAAACACATTCTTTTGATTTTTTTTTACTATTTTACTCTTATTTTTTCATTTTCAAAAAAGGGTATTTGAATGATTTGCTGCACATACAAATAAAATAGAACAGAAGAAACAGAGATGGGTGGAGGAGGTTTTTTGTAGATTGGATTGGAAGACCAGAACTGAACAAAAAACAAAAGTTGGAACTTGAAAAGTAGAAATAGAAGATTAGAATACATATTTCAATACAATTACCATTGAAAAAAAAAAAAAAAAACACAGCTCTTGAAGGAAAAATTTAAAGCCAAACTATGAAGTAGAATACATGTTTCTCCCAAAAACACATAGGAGGGTAACAGACATGGCCTTAAGAAAGAACGCACAAGAAAAGATAACTAGAGTGAAGAAACAGAAAAGAATCGAAGCCATCGAAGAAACCGGAATCAAAACTCTGCAACATTTGAGTTTTATAAGAAATTTGGAATGAAGAAAAGCAGATAAAGAATACCATTCATTTGGATGAAGGAATGTGCTTGAGACAGAGCCTCCATTGCTGAAAGATTCATATTAAAAGCAGCCATCCTGGACCAACACAAGGGTCAAATACTTGTAATCCAGTCAAAACCTTTGAATGAGCCAATGCCCATTTGAGACAAATTGGAGTATAATAACATGTCCATGACAACAGAAGAAATTAACAAAGAAGAAGAAGAAGGAACAGAGAGTTAGTGGGAAAATAATAGAAGAAAAATAAATGACTAGAAGAGTTTTGTTTTTATTAAGATTGTTCCAAAAGGCCATGTGAAATTTTCAAGAAAATATGCATCAACTTTATATGTTATACAGGTAATCATTGTTGGATTCTTGCTTCTTGACAAAATACCTTTTGGATTAGAGAGAGATGTGTGTTCTTGAGGGCCATGATGAGTAGGAGGATGATGCTATTTCTCTATACTTCTTTCTACAACCAAATTGATTGTGATAATGTCAAAAATAAAAATAAACTTTAAAAAATCCCAAGAATCCCCTAAAAAAAATAAAAATCCCAAGAATAGTTTAACTGATATGTTATTAATGACTGTGCCATAAAAGCTCACCAACCAAGATATGCCCACATTCTTACCTTTGTCCAAATTTTCATTTGGTCCCCAGACTGATGTAAGTTTATTTTTTTATATGTTAAAAAATATCAACAAAATTAATTTTATGTAATATTTGTATGAAAATCTCAATTCTTCAGAATAATATTACAAATTCATCACTTTTTTTTTTCCACTAAAAGAAAGGGTGTAAAAAATTGGAAATATCTTTGTAATTTAATTTAATCTTTATTTTTAATTGTGACTGAAAATCAATTAGAGGGAAAAGTTGATAAAAATTTAATTCCGGACATAAAAATAAGAATTTTTTGAAACAAAAATACAAATTACAAAAATTAAATAATTGTTTATTAGATTTAAAATATGTTTGCAAACCACGCCAACCTAGACCAATCAAATCAACGAGGCACAGAAAATTCAATTCCAACTTACGATGATTATGACCTGGAAAACTATGGAAAGTACTTTCTATTATTTTAAATGATTCTGCCTTCTGAATATGAAACACCCATTTTAACTCATAGGTTGCTAATGCGCACAGTACAGCTAAATCACCATTGTTTAAGATATAAAACTTTTTCAAGTGAATATAAAACTTTTATAATTTAAGGATAGATGGACCATTCGTTTCTACCTTGAAATTAGAGTAATAATATATATGTTCAATGAAATTTTATGGCATGTTTGATTTGTGATTTTGTAGTATCCTAAAGAGATATTTTAAATATGAGATATTAGATGATGTGTTTTAAATATAATTCGTGTTTAGAATATTATTTAAAAAAATATATTTTAAATAAGATTTGTGTTTAAAATAATATTTTAAAGAAGATATTCTCTAAATAGAATATGTATTGGAACTGTATTCTAAATAGAATATTAGTTTAATAAGATTAATTTAATTTAGTTAGGGTGTAATTATACATTTAAGTACATATTATTTTCTTATCTTTTGAATTAATTCGTGATGAATTATTTTTTTACACAAAATTAGTAACAAAAATTTATTACTCATCGATATAGTTTTTTTAGTTAATCGAATATAGGCATAACATAATTTAAAATTAATATTACTAATTTACTATTACCATTATCATTATCATTACTATTACCATTATTATTACAATTATCGTTGTCATTATCATTTACCATTACAATTATTATTACCAATTTAGCAATACCATTACAATTAATATG
>WUAT03482006.1:0-15614 GCA_010015005.3 Ulmus americana | reverse complement strand
TCTTGGAGAAGAAATTGAGGAGAACTTTTGATATTGCAAAAAGGGAGTTGGGCTTAGGAAAATAGGCTTTGATGGGCTTTTAGGTCGGCTTTAATAGGAGTTCAATTGACTTTTGAGGAATATTAGTTATAGCCCCCTGTTTGTGTTGTATTGTGTGCGCGTGCAAACAAATATCAAAGCTCTGTTGCCTCGCGTTTCTTCTCTGATTTCCGCTCATCGCCTACTTTGATATTTGAAATGTGCACGAGGACAAGGATTACTCTTCCCATCCGTAGGTGATTTGAACTTAATTGGGTTTTGTGATACAAATTGGGCTGGGGACATAATTACGTAGCAATTTGTGATTGATTGTTGTATTTTTTTCTGAAAAAATATCTTATTTCTTGAAAAAGTAAGAAGTAAATTACTGTGTCTAAATCTTTCGTTGAAACAGAATATAAATCAATGACCTCTATCACTTGTGAATTGACTTAGTTGAGATATCTATTATGAAACTTGCATGTTGATCATTCACAACGAGTGAACCTTTAGGTGGCGTTTGGTTGGGTGGAATGGAAATGAATGATTTCCATTCTTGTTATTTGGTTGGACTTAAAATATTTGAATGACCATTCCAATAGAATGACCTTTCCACCATTTTGGTGGAATGACCTTTCTTCCCAAAATCCAATGGAAAAATTATTCTATTTTTTAAAAAATATTTTTTACCCAAATTATCCCTATCATTATACTCTTTCTTCCCTTTATCTCTCTAGAATATATTTGTTATATTTCTCACTTCTTTATCTCTCTAAAATTTATATATCACATTTCTCTTTACTAAATTTTACTTGTATATAATTTTTTTAATTTAAATTTCATATTTTATATTTATTTCCATATTTTCTTTCTCATCTTTCTCTCTCTACAATTTATATATCATCTTTCTCTCCTTAAACTTTATTTTTATATAATTTCTTTATAAATTTTATTTTCATATTTATCTCTTTATATTTTATCTCTCCTTTTTCTCTATCTAAAGTTTATTTATTTATAATTTTTTTTTCTTAATTTCATTTATCATATTTATCTCTCTAGGTTTCTCTTTCTCTCTCTAAGCTTTCTCTCTTAATAATTTATATATTATTTTTCTCTCTTAAAACTTTATTTATATATAATTTTGTCTCTTTAGGCTTTCTCTCTCCTCCTCCTCTCTTTCTCTCTCTATATTTTATCTCTCTAGAATTTATAAAGTCTATTTCTATCTCAAAACTTTATTTTTATATTTTATTATTATTATATATAATAAATTAAGTTATTATATATAATAATATAGTTAAGTTGAAAATAAGGGCATTTTGGTCAAAATATAATTAATTCCATTCCATTCCGTTGTTAACCAAACTAAATATTGCTGATTCAGGTTACAATTCTGAAATACTAACCAAACAAAAGAATCAGTTTTGCTTTCCTTTCCATTCCTATTCTCATTACCATTACCATTCCGCCAGTGAACCAAACGCCACCTCAATCTATATTGGTGGAGAGTGAATTGAAAGTAAGGCTTATGGAACTTGTCATTATTATTCATACCTAGAGATCGATAATTGTTTTCTTTTGTTTGTATAAAATTATCCGAATATCAAGATTAATTATTTGATTGATTGTGCAATTTGTTATTCAGAGATTGGAAAGCATGAGTAAGGTATTCATTTAAATTGATTTCTTAAGCAATGGTGATGTTTGATGGATACTTATTTGAGTTGAATTCTTATTGCAGTTCTTGAGATGTTGTTATGAATCATTCCAAGCCATGTTTTTCTTGTTAACTTTTATTTTTCTTGAGGACTAGAAAAATCCTAAGTTTGAGGCTATTTGATAGGGTGAAATATTAAGTGTTTATTATATATTTTTGGACTTATAATTTGTTAGTTTTATGAGTGTTTATTTCCTTTTTCTTTATTTTTATTTATTTTGCAGATTTAGAGTCAAATAAGGCCAAAGAATGTTAAGTGATGGATTTTGGGCTATTCTGTGGTAATTTAGCTTAAAATATTGAAGACTGAACTTTTATGGGCGAAATTGGAGACTTTGAAGTTCAACATGGAAGATTTAAGCATTTAGGGTTGAGCAATGCGGCGTCCAAGCCTTGGTGCTACAACATGGAAACCTTGAGAGCCCGATTTCCGTGTGTCTTGGAGTGCCAAGGTAGAAGACATTGTCGCTGGGCTGCTGAGGTTCTGGAGCCATAGGATTTTTGCACCTATTATTTCATGCCGCGACGCAAGAGAGGTGCCATCATGGCGCTAATCGAGATTTCAAGATACGATCTATCTTATCTCAAAGTTTGAAGTTGATTTAGATGTTTTATCTTCCAATTATACGTCCTCAATTGTCCTACTATAAATAGGCCTTAATTAGGTTATTTTAAGAATTCTTTTCCATAATTTTAGATCTTAGAATTAAGTTGAAGAATAATCTCATCTTGTGGAAGCATTGGAGAGCTTGAAGATCAAGGAAGAAGGTGCAATTCATCACGATAACTTCTTCTTCTCTTATTCTCTTGTTTTGCTAAGGCTGAGATGTATCCAACATTATGAAACCCTGATTTGTTTATTCGATGTTAATTTAATTATTTCTCCATGATTGATTGTTGATTATAGATCTTAGTGCTTTTAGTTGCCTAGCTAGATGGTAATTGTTCTCTGTCATAACTAATCAACTGAGAGGGGTTATAGGTGCTTAATATAATAAACATGAATTAAAGTGTGTTTGTATCTGGAGTGATCGAGCATTAGATTTGCATAGAGATATCAATGTGTTATTTATGCAATTGTGTTAGAAGTCTATAGATATTAAAGCGTCTTAGTTTTAATCTCCTAGAGATAAAGGTTAATCTTCTTGAAGACGAAGTCTCTTAGAAATAAAGGCTTTAATATAAAATGAAACTCTAATGATCAACATGGATTAATTAATTAATTAATTAATTTTAGTAAATAAATGGGGTGGATTGATTATGTGAATTCAAAGTCTTATCGTCTGCATTCTTCAGTTGATAATTTGTTTTTGCTATCGTTTAATTTCTTTAGTCTAGTTTTGCATTTAGTTTTAATCACAAACTCTAATATTCGTTTATTCAAATAAATCTAGGTTAGGTCAATTTTAGTAATTACCTTGTTAATACTATATTACTTGTCGGAAGCATGTTAAGAGTCTAATGTCAAATAAGAATAAAAACCTTAATACATTAATAAAAATTTTGGGTTAATCTACTCAATAAATTAGCCTTTTGAGATGTAATTTCAACCTCACACGGATCGTGACTTTGGTTACCTGGTTCCTCACCTGCCCATTGGGTTTTTTAGCAAGGTACGGAATGTATCGTCAAATATTCAATATGATTCTTCCGAGCAACTTCTTTCTATCTGTATAAGTTATTTATGAGAGCTGCAGCTGCGGAGGATTACGATAAATTGGATCGGATTTTGCAGTTTTTTCTTTTGCTGTAAACCCAAGACTCTAATACTTCGACGCGTTTTGAAAAATGAATCTGTTTTTCGTGCTCTATCTATTTGCTTGTAAAGAGATTAAAGATGTTTGGAAAGTTTCTGGTTCTTAATACTTGATTAGCAAATGTTGTGAGAGGGATGTGTTCGGTTTGTTGATGGATATGAAAGATAAAATCTGGTACCTCTAACTTTGAGCTTTTTTGTTACCTTAGCCTGGCATGTTCGGAAGTTTAGAAATGAGCTTGTTTTCAATAATACTTGCTTCTGTCATAATTGTGTTTTATTGGTCTACCATTTTGCTTGATAATACAATGAGTCACAAGACATGTGGAGAGCGATGGTTGAGTTGATTATAAAAACACTTAAAGAAGCACCGAAAGTATGTAGATAGATATCCAAATGCTATTGTATTTTAATCCAAATATTTTATCCAACTTGAAGTTAAACAAGACCGAAAGTATTTGCGAAAAAAAATTGCATTTAGCAATTAAATTACAACTAAAATGCCTCATCTTGGTTTATAAAAATATTAGAAAAACATCAAATTAGTGTCATTTTGACATTGTTATGCTTATATTTTTCCTTCTTTTTCTTCTTAAAATATTTATACTTTTATTATTGTGGAAAACAACAGCGAATAAACAAATTTTTTTTTTTTTAAACCTCTCAAATTTGTTGTAAAATTACCAAACATCTATAGATAGCGAAATTCTTTCAAAATTGCTTAGCATCAAAACCAAACACGAAATGGACACTTAGCAAAGGTGCCTTTCAGTTCCGAAAGTTCTATTTGAAGATCGATGTAGCGATGCTTTTTTCCTTATTTAAGTCCTCTTTTATTAAAAAAAAAAAAATCAAAAAACTTGGTTTATCCCAATAAAGCAAGAAAAACTTGTAATTTAGTAAGAAAAACTACATTAAGGAATAACTCATTCAAAAATAACTCTCCAGGAAGGGCTTTTCTGTATCAGATTGAACCGAAACCTAAATTTCTTCATAATCATGACAGCAGTACTAAAGAAAGTCAGATACTTCTTTCTTGAAAAGAAAAAAATAAATTAAAAGATTGATACTACTTTTCACATAATTCTAAATTTTTTTATTTCACAATGCAAAACTCATAACATGCCATGTTTTGTTCTCTTTCAGATCAAACCAAATTATTCGTAGTCTTGGCTAAAGTACTAAATCATATAGCTATATGAAACGAAAAGGAAAGATTTATACTAATTTTCACATTATATCAGATAATTGTACCTCTTGTGGACAAGATGATGATTGGTTAAGTCCCTTCACTGAAACCAGACTCGACAAGTAAAAGAATTCGAAGCGCATTCCAGCAGCCACCCCGTCATCTGTAAGACGCTTCAACTTTTGTGTGCGAAGGTTGTAGGTGGTCAACCCTCCATCTATGCGTTTCACAATGAGAATTTCACTCTTCCAGAACGTCAATGGAGACTCGATATCCCTTAAGGGTCCAATGGTGAGCTTTTTGGTCCAAGAAAAATAGTCATCAACACCATCAGAATAGTGTTCCATCATCCAGATATCAATGGAGGTCCGAGCCCCACTTTCCATTTGATAAGAGAACAAAACAACACACTCATTCCACAGCCCGAGCGAAAGTGTTTCGCTTTCTACCATTCGCAGGGGATCCGGCACTGGAAACATATCAAATTCCTCATCAACCACATTGAAAGTAAGAATCTGGTTATCAGGATTCCATACATTCCAATAAAGAACGCCTTCGGAGAATACTTCTCTTCCAACATACATAAAGGACTCAAGTTCGATATCAATGTTGATCTCGCTCCACGAATCGGTAGACAAACTGTACATCTCTGCTTTCGGAATATAACCCTGAACAGACTCGGACCAAGCAACTGCAAATCCAATAAGTTTGTAGTCTTTAGCTTTAGCATCGTAGCATAATCCCATTCCCAGGATATCCAAATAACCAAGAAAGCTTGGTTCTGGAAGACGCCTACGCTTCTTGATCGCTGTGTTAGATAAAATGAAGAGATATCTATCATCATCGATTCGGAAAACACTGCAAACAATGCCATTACAATGGCATACTAAATTCATAAAGGCCTCCTCAGACTTTAACCTGAAATAGCGACTAACATGACTCATACGACTACTGCTTCCCTCGTCGTCATACACGTTTAGCGAATAGAACCACTCAGAACTGCTGAAAACTAAGCATGTAGGGGACAAAATGTTGTTGTCGCTGATGCGATTATGAAGGTGTTTGGACACGAATGTTGGGTCATTGATCAGGGATTTCCATGACTTACTGACCAATTTGAACTGGTTCAGATATTGAACAGGCAACCATGAAATGATTTCTTCCACCAAGCTTTCTGGCAAATTGCGACATCTCCTTGCTAATTCCGTTTCTGTTTCCGTTTCCGTTTCCATTTCTGTTTCCATTATTTAATCCTGAGAGCACAATTACTACAAAGTTACTACAAAATGAAATTTGGGAAGAGATGAAACTGAAAAGCATTAAATAAAAACTAAAACAATCTTCCTACCTGAATAGAACCAAAAGAAGGTCAAATTAAGAACTTCATAAACAACATAGTAAAACTATTGAAACTTGAGAAATGAAATTGACCCAAAATTTGAAGAAACTGAAAATCTTTCTTTTTGTTTTATCTAAAAGCTGAAATCAAAACAAGAAACTAATTTTCATTTTTGTATTTTTCTTAAAATCTATCCTCATCAAATCATCATATTTGATACTGAAAATCATTAAACAATACTAAAAAAATTTCAAAAAGAGATTAAAAAAACAAATCCCGAAAAAATAAAATAAATAAAAAACAGAAACTACTGAAAATTGAAGTCTGAAACCAAATTGAAGACGCAAAACCAGCTAAACATCCCAAAAAAAAATCAAATTCGGAAATGAAATTCAGAAACTTACAAACCAAATTCAGAGATGAACAGAGAACTTTTACAAAATGAAATTCAGAAACTTAAAAACGAAATTTACCAAGAGTTCACTCAGAGGTGAACAGAGAAGTCTTGAAACAATACATGCAGATCCAAACTAATATCAAAACCAAGCCTCCAATTGAAACTTTCGAAACAAAACCAACCTAGAATTCGCCAAGAGCTGAACAGAGAACCCTTGAACCACTACATGCAATTGCAGATCCAAACTAATATCAAAACCAAGCCTCCAATTTGAAACTTTCGAAACTAAACTGACCTATAATTGGCCACGAGGTGAACAGAGAACCCTTGAATAACTATATGCAATAGCAGATCCAAACTAATATAAAATGAAAACCTCCAATATCAAAATTTTGAAACGACAGGCAAACCGCCAAGAGGTGAACAGAGAACACTTGAATGTACACATGCAAATGCATACCCAAACTAATATCCAATTCAAACCTCCATTTTTCGTATTTTCTCTAAGCTAAAATCACAAGAAGATCAAAATCTAAAGCGAAAACTACAACTTTGTTCTGCTAATTATTTCTCAACAAAATCATCATAAAGAAATGAAATTTTTGTATGCTTAGAATCTTACCTCTTGAAAAAGAGCTAAGTGATGAGCCTTCAGAAGCTTGAAACTGGAACCATGTTTGTGCTTGGTTTAAGATTATGGAAGAAGCTCTGTAATTGATTAGCTTTCTTTTTCCGCTTTTCCCTCTCTTTTATTTGTTTCCCGAGGACTGAGGTACCGCTTCGATTTCGTTTTACACTGTTTGCTTTCGTTTATCTCTTAGTTAGGATTGGGCTTGGGCTTGGGCTGGAGTTAGAAGTCCAATCTTATGGTTGTTGGGCTCACCAAACGGGGCCGGAGGTATTATTTTGAACCGTGATTGTTTTTATCTTATCGTGCCAAAATATATTGCAGGACCCCGGTTCATGCGACAATTTTTTCATCAACCATATCAATTTTATCTCTCTTTCACATTTAAGGAATTTTTTAGGGCAGGTTTCTTCATTATTTTGAATTTAACGGTTCAATTTTGTAATAAATTGTTAGAGAGGCAAAAATGTTTGATGACTTAATTTTAGAGCCATTTATGTAATATTCCTGTTAAAAAACGATGTCAATCTCTCTGGCACAATTTTTTTTTTTTTTTTTTTTGAGAGAAGTTATCCGATGGTCATCAACACATGAATAAAGTCTCAGAAAGTCCACTTTTAAAAATGGGGGAACCACAAGAATGCCCCTAAAATGAGGCATCAAAACATTTATACCCTTGTTTTACATCCATGACAAATGTGCCACTTTTTTTTACCTATTTACCCCCTCTATAAAATGAAAAATTACAAAAAATTTAGAGACTGCAATAGATAATCCTGAATATGTGTGGGTAAAAATGTATTCTACACAAAAAAATGGTACAAATATAATAACTTTTAAAAGGGTGTGTAAATGTAATGTGATAGGGAAAAGGGAGTATAAGGTGTAATTTCCTCTTTAAAAATGATACAAAATGGCAATTTCATATCACAACGTGTTTATCAATGGCCAGTATTGTGTTTTTTTTTTTTTTGTCCATGTGATCTTTTCGATTTTGGCTTTCAAATTCTTACATAAACTTTGGTTGAAAATTATTTAGGTATATATTTATTTTGAACATTATTTCTGAGTATTTTGTGCAAGTTTTGGGAAAATCAAATTTAAGGTGATTGAAGTGAAAATTTGATATTCGGGTTATAATTTTCTAAAGAGATGGAACATCACATTGATAGTTGACACTTCTTTTGGTAATATGACAATATGGAGTATTTGTATTTGGTATTTTGGGATTTTAATACCCAATACTATAATATCTGTTCTTTTTGGTTTGTATTTGAGCCCAATATTTTAATGCTGGTTTTTGGATTTTGGGGGGTAAGAATACCCAATACCCACATATATAATGGGTATTCTCAGGAAAGGCACTCAGATCCCCTGAAATACTGGTACTGGTTCCTTTTTTTCCTTTTCCTTTAAGGTGCTCGAAGCTGCTCCTCCTTCCTATTGCACTTCGATGTGCTTTGGTTTTTTTGCTTCTTGACTGTGTATTTCCTCGATTTTCTTTTGAGCTCAAGTTTGGTCGATTTGCCAATGCAATTTTTTGGTGATGATCTATGTGGTTTCATCAATTTCACTTGAAATCTGCCTTGATTTTCTTCGATTCTTTGCTTCCTGATTGTGTATTTGCTCGATTTTCTTTTGAGCTTTTTGGGTTTGGTCGATTTTCCAGTTTGATTTTGCTTTGATTATCTCTATGGGTTTCTTCAATTTCACTTGAAATCGGCCTTTATTTGCTTTGGTCCCTTTGCCCCCTTCGCTAATTCACTATTGTGTTTTGCGATTTTGATTTTATTCTGCCCCTTTGCCCCTTCGTTACTTTGGTTGCTGATTTTGATTTGGTTCCATTCTGTGGTCGGGTCTGTTCTTGCTTGCCTGATTTGCTCCCTTTGGCAATTTTGTGGGTTTGTACTTGGATTTTTCAGTTTGATTTGCTCTTATTAGCATTTCGATTTCGCGGATTACTCTGTGATTTCTTGTCCAATTTGCCCCTTTGCCAATTTGGCCCATGTGTTCATTGATTCACCTTGTTCTTTGATCATTCCAATTGACATTAATGAAAACTGGCACTTAGAGTTGTTAAACGATTAGGTTGCCACTGGTCTCCCAAGTTGCAGAGTATTGGATGGAAAGTATACTATTTTCCAGCAACAAAACGATTGATTGGTGCTTCGAAATTCAAGCCTCGGTCCTTTGTTGGTTCGCTATTAAGAACCACCAAATCATCGACCTCTTCTATACGATCAAACGAGGTAACTTCTGAGTACTTGTTGAACAATGAATGTGTCCATGTCTGAGATGATTTGTGTTATTTGATTTCTGAGATTTTTGGATGACATGTTATGTTAGCTGCATGCCTGGTTGTTTGGTGTTTGTTGGCTCTGTTATATCATATTGCAATATTTTGTTTTGTTGTCATTGAATTTGTACAATCTAAGATGATATAGCCTATCCATGTCGTTATGAGATTTATGAATTTCTATTTATGTGAGCTACAGGCCGAAAATATAGGTGTTTGTTGGCTGCTCTGGCCAAATTGGTTGTTTCCATTTGAGATATATTGTTGGATTTTAATTCGATAAGAATTAGTTTATATGCATGCGATGATAATGCTGAGGACACTGCATTGTGGACTCCTGCTACTACTCATGAGTATTTGTTAACGTAGAAAACTGGTCAACGATCAACTCTAAATTAGTAAGCAATTTTCCAATTTAGTAGGATGAATTGACGTCGTGTCAGGTCTAGCTCAGAAGAGACGATGGTGTCGTGGCAAGAGTGACGACGTTGTAGCTAGGAAAACTGGAATAAAGAATTTGTTATGGGGAAAGTTTTTTAGGAAGAACTGACCTGTAAAAGATAACATAGTCAGAGGTCGAGGTTGTTCCCTCGATTACACTCCGATGCAAGTCAGATCCAGCAGACTAACAACAAGGTTTATGTTCCCTTGAGAGGTAAAAATAAAGGTATTTATAATGATATCTTTAAGAGGGAGAAGGAAGAATGGCAGGTGAGCTCGGCATGCAAGCGGGAGCTCGGAATGGTACCGTAGCTCAGTATGGCAGCAGAACTCGGCAAGACAATGGACATTAGCATGGTAGCATAATAGTGGACCTCAACATGGCAGCAGAGCTTAGTATGACAAGAGAGCTCGGCGTGGAAGCAAAGCTCGGCATGACAACAGAGCTCTGCGTGGCAGTGAAACTCGGTATAATAGTGGAGCTCGGCATAACATCAAAGCTTAGTGTGGCAGTAGAGCTCAGCATGACAACGGAGCTCAACGTGGCAGCGAAGCTCGGCGTGAAGAATTTGGACAACAAGTTGTTGTAGCACAAGAGGAATAGGTATTCTATTAGCCTAGGTGAGCACGACTTCCTTCTGACCGATGGTAGTAGCGAGCTGGTCAATTCTAACATTAGAGTTGCCAGGGTTATTGCAAATTTTTTGTTCAATGAAGGTCGTCTTTGTCCACACAATGGTCTGTTATGCTCTTGTATGTTCTGGTTACCAATCTCAGCTCAGCTCCCATGGTGAAGGCTTAGGTATGGGGTAAGAGTAATATCTTTAAGTTGTGTGTTTGGTAAGGCGTTTGTTGTTAGGGCAATGTGCATATTATCAACACAAGTTTTTCTTCTAGCATCAAACTATTAACACATAAAACTAGTCAATGTCAACTTTGGATTAGTAGCCAGTTTTCCAGCTCAGCAAGATGACCTGGTGTCGTGTTAGGTCAGGAAGGGACGATAGTGCATGGCAGGAGTGATGACATTGTAGCTTGGAAAACAAAAAGAGAGAATCTTTTCTTGGGGAAGTATGTTAGGAAAAACTGACTTGCAAAAGAGAATGTAGTTAGAGGTCGAGAGTTGTTCCCCTTATTACACTCTGATACTTAAGTTAGATCTTTGTAATTGAGTAATAATGAAGGTTTAAGAGTGCATCCCCTTGAGAGGTAAAAATAAAAGTATTTATAGTGATACCTATGAGAGGGAGAAGGAATTATTTTCACGAAGGGAAAATAGTTTCTCCTATTGCTTTAAGGTGAAGCCATGTGTGCATTTTGGACATGGGATTTGGAGTTTGTACGACAAAGATCTTTGTAATAAGCAAGACAAGGATCTTGTAATGAGATGTGTGGACTTGCTTTAACACTTGAGAGTATTGTAGCTTGGCATGGATGACTTCGTCGTAGCTGTGCTAGTCACAACTTATCTTCATAGGTCTCACACCTCAATCTTCACTGAGTGTAGAAAGAGGAACTAATAATTGCTCTAGTTCAGCATGAAGATGGACGTTGGCATCATCGCAATGCCACACCTAACTTGGAAAACTTTCCGGATGAAGGAACCTGAGAATGCAAGAATGACATCACGCCAATGTCGCGATGATGGAGCTTAGCTCAACGAGGAAACTGCTCAGTAGCTGCCTAGTAGGTAGGGTACCGACCTAGCTGCCATCTTTTTATGAAAGTTGTATTTATATCTCTTATTAACTTTTCAAGGACACGAAAATCACCTAATTTAGATTTTATATATGAAAATTATGATCAAAATATTGAGACATGCTCATGAGTTATCTTCACTTTTCTAATTTGAGGTATTTCTTTATCTTTCATTTCAGTTTGGCAAATATCGGTCACTGTCAAGTGGTAGTGAAGCAGAATGGATGTCCTGGCCTTGTGACATGGACACCATCTAAATAGCAATGAAAATCCCCATAATATTATATATTGTTATTATTATCAGACTTCTTTTTATCATCATCTATTCATATTTTAATAGTTGTTATTATTATTTAGTTATCATTATAATTCATAGTTTCTGTGAAATTATTTACTAATAAACTTTCCAATCATCTTCCACATAATAATATTTAGCACTATTTTCCCTTATACTTAACGCAAATCGGCACATCGCCCCATAATTATTATTTTTTTCACAACTAAACTCCAACTATTGTTTATTGGTAATGTTGATGAATTTAGTGAGAGAACCAAATTTCCGTCTGATTGTTACAAACGTACCTATCACGTGCGACTTTACGTAAGTTGATTTAGTCATTTTACATATTAGATATTTTTAACCCTAAATTTTTTTTTTCTTCCTTTTCCCTCTCTCTTTCTTCTTTGATGCTTGTTTTGCTCTTAAGCTTTACTTTAACTAAAATAAAAACACAAAGAAACATCAGCATATAACAAAAGAAGAAGTACAAGAACAAAAGAAACATCAGCATATAACAAAAAGAAGAAGTACAAGAAAAAGAAATACACAAAAGGACCTTGAAAGATAGTGAACTAAATACATATACATACCCATTTGAAAGATATAGAGTTCTAGAGAAACGATATATATAAAGACTAACCACTTGAAAGATAGATTACTACAACTACTAATAACCATAAACAGAAATACCCAGTCTATCCCAAACCACAACATAACTAGCTAGCAGAAGAAGCCCAAAGCGAAACTAATAGTTGGGAACTACTTTGGTTTTAGAAGAGAGCACCCATTCCACGAAGGTGTCAAGAGTAACGACATCAGCTCGGTGGTGCTTGCTTGTGTAGTCCAACATATCCGACCATGTGAAATCAGGGAACTTTCTCTCCCCATCCATTCGAACCAGATCTTCTGGTGCTCTCACAACTTTGTCCAATTTTGGTCCAAAAAAGAATGCCAATGACCTTCTTCCCTCAATATTGTTCACAGCTGCTCTATGCACACAACTCTTGTATTTTCCATTCGATAATGCCTATTTTATGTACAAAAGAAAAAAATTAACAAATAAAACTTTCGACAAAACTACGATTTTATAAAGAACAAAGACAAAAGAAATTACTGTAAAGGTATCGCCGATGTTGATGACAAGAGCATTAGGCCGAGGTTTAACAAGTCGCCATTTGTTATCAGAAAAAACTTCAAGGCCACCAACATGGTCTTGATGAAGAATAGTGATGGAGTTTGGGTCACAATGAGGACCAGTGCCGAGGGTAAGGTTAGGGTTCTTGCAAGGTGGGTAATAGTTGCATCTCATTAAAGAGTTACTCTCTTCAAAAATCTGCCTAAGCTGCACTCTATCAACTCCCAAACTCACCGCCAGCAGCTCTACAATCACCAGAGCTAGCTCTGTTAGAGCTTCACAATACTTTTGATAAACCCACCTGTTTCAAATAAGAAAAAATTCAATTAATTTCAGACATAAACGCTAAAAGTGAAAATTACAATTTGGTACCATTTAGTTGTAAAAAGTATCAAAAAGGTATACTTTGTCTTTTGAAAATTACTTAAATAACTCCACGGTGATTGTTTTTATTAAATCTAAGTTCTCTAAGCTCTATTAATTTTTCAAAATAACATATTACTTTATGGTCGATATGTTTAAGTTTGATGTTTAAAAAATACAAACTCATAAAGATTGTTTTATGTTTCTCTAAAATAATAATCGGAAAGAACTAAAATTAAATATATCCAAATTTTAAAATAAGGGTAAAATTAGTATTTTGAAAAATTAATGGAGCATAGTACCAAAGTGTAATTAAAACAATCAATTGAGAGTTTTTAATTATTTTTTCAAAAAACAATGTACTTTTTGATATTTTTACAACTAGAGGTACCAAAATGTAATTTCTCCTCCAAAAATTATAATATAGGAAAACTAAAAAATAAAAACATAACACCCTCTGTGGAAATTTAGTCTTATAATTCAAAATTTCGAGTGCTTTATCACACCACTATATGTCATTTAGTGAAGGAATATATATATATATATCGAACTTGTAACGTAAGTGGTATAAAAATGCACTAAATAATAAAATCTGATTCTTCTTCAAAAAATTACCCGCAGCTTTCAAAATCTTCACCCAATGTTGATTTGAAATAGTGAACTACAACAGGATCAGAGATACCATTTTTCTCATAGAAATCAAAAGTAAAGGTCTCCTTCCACGGCAGCTTGGTCGGAAAGCGATCGGAATGAGCGCCGGAATATCCAACCAAAGTGCCCAGTTTCCTCTGAGCACTAAGCTTTTTGGCCAGAGGGAGGTTGAAAATTGTGTCGGTTTCCTTCTGCGCCGCGAGAACAAGACTCGGATCAACACCATGATTGGCGACTTGGAAGAAACCGTGATTTAGACAAGCAAGCCTGATTTGCTCAACGGCGCGAGCGGTGGCTGCCTCGTCGCCATTCTTGAAACCTTCCAAATCGATCAATGGCTCGTTGAGCTGTTCCGGGGAACGCTCCAAGTCTGCATTTGGCCAAACAAACTGGTTGGGCAAGTCCACATTGTTCTCTAGCTCGTTTGAATCAAATGTCAAATGAAGCCCATTTTCATCTCTCTTTGCTTCGATTGATGATTGAGTTAGAACAAGAGACGACATTTTGATGATCCAGAAGTTAGAATGAAGAAAGAAGAAGAACCGTGATGGAAAGCACAGTTTCAGTCGACATATATATAGGCGTTTTGGAAGATGAAAAGTTTGGTAAGAAAAAAGAAGATAAGGGCTAGCCATTGAAAGATATTGAAAAAGTTTAATGTAGGGATTTGGTGTAATTAAGTTCATATCCAGTAATTATCATTTTTCATCTTTACTTGAATTTAGAATTGAGAAAAGATAAAAACAAAAACTGGATAGGACATAGGAGAATCTTATATAATTTATTACTTGCTCTGCTGCCATATACATACACTTTCCAAAGTCAAATGAGCCGCATGAATGCCACCTATTAACAAATAAGAGAGGATATATATCACACTGTCATTAAGAATAAAGCAAGATGGCTTGCATGAATGCCACGTGTCTGACCCAACACACTTTCTTTCTGTGCCGTTACTTTGGCAAACAAATAAGGTTGCGTTGGCACGTAGGATATGATTGGAATTACCGTTTCATGATCGGACCGGAGTAAATTTGAGTGGATTTAGGGTTAGATTAAATTATTAAAATATAATTTAGTGTTTGATTTAGTATTGAATTATATTATTTTATTATTTTTAAAAGAAATTTTAGTATATTTGGTCTTTTTTTTTATTTAAATTTTAACATTTTAGTTATTTATTTTATTTAAATGTTAAAAATAATCTCTTATTTTTAATTATGTTAACATCGTTAGTTATTGATTTATTTAAATAGTAATAATAGTCTCTTACGTACTTTTAATTTTGTTAGTATTATTAATTCTTTATTTATTTAAATAATAATAATGGTCCTTTATTTTTAAGAGTTTTTATCTGTTTAGTACCTTATAATTTGTACTTATCTGAAAAAGTATTCTCATTTTTTTAATAATATAAAAAAAATACCCTTGAAGTTGGGTTTTCATTAACTTGGTCCTGGGATTATTTTTTTTTCTTTTCTTTTATGCCCAAATATTTAACTAAATTTCATGAACCTATTGTCGATAACTTAGATTTTTTTTTGTCAAGGTCCTTGAATTCTTTAAGTGTTAGTAATTTGGTCCCAATATTAAATAAAATTCTTTTTTTTCTTTATTTTTTTTGTTTTTTCTTTTCTCTTTTTTTTCTTTTTTTTTTTTCTCAACTACTTTAACTAAATTTTTTGGATTTTTTTTTTTTACCTTAA
>WUAT03481788.1:0-15621 GCA_010015005.3 Ulmus americana | reverse complement strand
CCCTGTCCATTTTTGTTAACCAAGGTCCATCGTGGATTTACCCATACGGTGGGGGTCCAAATAGGGTGATTCCCCTATAATCATTTAACACAACATATTTATTAATAATTTGTGTTTTTTTTTATTTTGTAATTTATTTATATATATGATAGCTGTTTTTAGAAATTGCGTATGATTTCATTTTTTCCCCCACAACTTGTTGATATATATGGAGAAAATTAGGTTTAATATCACTTTGTCAGTTTATTTTTGTTCTATCTCATATTGTTTAATTTTTATCAAATTTTTATATGTTTAAAACAATTTTGCTCTCATCTTCAACATTTTTATCCTTGTCTTGAAAAATAACCACTGGTTGGATTTTTAACCACTGATTAAAAAAAACTAACTACCGGTTAGATTTTTAATAATGGACTAAAAATTAATTACTGGTTGACTTGATCATATAAAAAGTAACTATTGGTTAACTTTGTAAACACATGACATTTTAGTTTTGAAAAATACAAAAATTAATAATTTTCAAAATTTTCATCTATCATGATATTTTTCAAATAGTATAAAAAAAAACTGACATTTTTTTTTTATATAAATATTCCCAAAATGTGAATTTAAATAGTCTTAATCACACCAAATCATTATTATTATTATTATTATTTATTCATGTAAGTTTTTTTTTTCCTTCATAAATGATTTTTTTTTCTTTTATTAAGACTTTCATTATAATTTTTTTTTTCTTCATAAATGTATGTTTTAATTTTTTTTTATAAAGACCCTTTCATTGGTATTTTTTTTAATCATTTTATTATTATTAATTTTTAAATATTACTCTTTTTATTTTTTTATTTTTTTTATAAATATTATTTCATCTTAATTTTTATGATAAATAAAAATAAAAATAAAAATATATTTATATTCACCGCAATAACAAAATTAACAAAGTATCCCAGGCTAGTAATGTATATATAGTGTGACCTGAACCGGCTCATTTGATTATTATTGTGATTGTCATTATCATAATTGAAAGCACTAAATGGTAAAATAGATTATGAATTGGGGGATGCATAATTAGGTGTGTACTGTCTATACCATTATGTCTCTGCGGACCCCATTTGACACTATATGGCAAAAGCATAATTAAGACCAAGCTAACTTAATTATTATATATATAATGAGAGGACCTAGGTTTTGAAGCAAAAGCACATCTCTCATTATCCACAGGTATAGAATCTTTGACGCCGCCAAAACAACTATGAATAAACAAATATATAGCCGGGTATATATATACACACACGCATTTGGTATCCCAAAAATGGGTTTGGTTTTCTTCCTACCTGGGATCACCAAGACAAGTTTATTGATTGTTCAATCAACGTCAGATTAATTATGTAGAAATGAAACTTTTTTTTTATTATTATTATTATTGATTATTTTGTAAGGATTAGTTTTTGCTTTAGCTTTTATTTTTAGACAATAGAAGAAGAAAAACGTAAGTTATGCATATATGGATTTTAATTTCAGTTAGTGTTTGAATTAATTTTTTTAGATGTAGTGTTCTTATGAGGAAAAAAAAAATCTTTAATTTTGTTAATACTATTTAAAAACATAACGTAGCATGGAGTTTTGGAAATCATTTTGACACCGAAATAGGTAATGTTGATACCCAACCAAAGAAGTATTGCGGTACCAATCAAAAAGATGGTTGCCGTTCTAGGACGATGAAATGAGTTTTGAAATTTATTAACATTATTCAAAAAATATATCGTTAATAATCTCACAAGTACTGAAACTACTAAAAGAATACCTAATAATTTATTTGACAATGCATGAAGACACATTTGGAAGAGTTTTATAGAGTAAGCTACACATTGCCAGAATTTTTATTTGATAATAATTTTTTTTTCTTTAATTTTTGAAAAATATATGAGTTTTATTTAATTTACACTCTCTTCATCTCAATGATACTTTCAAAAATAATAAAGTGCCTGTTTGTTTTGCTATTTCAAGTAGAGTATTGTGATTTGAAATACTATGGGCTATTTAGTTGCTTTATCTCAAGTATCAAATACTTTATTTTTTACTGTTCAAAAACTCATCTTCTGATCCGTCCTTGCTCGCGTCTTTCACTTGCACACCACCTCACCTCAACCTTTCCCTGATCTCTGATTCGAGCCAAAGCGAGGCATTAGCATGCATGAGACTTCTATTTCCAACGACATTTTTCACGCTAGCCCATCGACGGTGTGATCGGTCGTCCCTAAACCGATCTCCTACCCACCCCCTTGTTCTTTGACCTATCATAGTACCCCGCTACTGGTTCCACTCCCAACCTCGTCCTTCGATCTCCTTCTCCGAGATCGTTTCTAACCATGTGATCCAACTCCAATGACCATGCGACCCCATTGATTTGAGCCATCAAACCCGATATGCCTCAAACCCACTTCAAATGCAATTCAAAAAAAAAAAAAATTTCATGGGTATTGGAATTGGAGTAGAGGTAATCTCTTTTAGTATGTTTATATGGGTTTTGCTTGTAGAATAATGATCTATTTTTCTTCGAATGAAAATTTTTCTGGGAAATTTAGAGGTCAAAAATTTGAATTTTGATATTTGTTATTCTTGAGTGGATTTGATATTTGCAGGCTTGAATAAGGGGATGATGACAAATTTCAAAAAACCCAGAATTTTAATTAGGTTACGAGGAACATGAGTAGAGTGCTTAGGGGCAGAGGCGGAGATAGTGGCCTGAGGGGTGAAGAGGTGTAGGCAGGAGATGAGTGTTAGAGGAATGAGGGAGAATGAGAATAATCTTTAGATTAAATTAATATATTTGATTATTAAAACTATTTATTAAATATGATGAAGAAAAAAGGATTACAAATATTCTTTTTAGAATACTCTGAACCAAACAGTTATTATGTTTCAAATATTCTGTTTAGGATACTCTGAATCAAATAAAATCACTACTTCAAATACTACGAAATATTGAATCAAACATTCCAAAAACTCTTCTGATAAGTTATTAAAATACTAGCATAACTTTTGAATTTGGAAAGTGCCAAAGCCACTCACCTATGTGAAACAAACAATAATATACTAATTAGAAGCACTATATATTATAAGTGGTCCATATGATAACTTTTATGAGTTTTGTTTACTTAATAATTTAGTACTAAAGCAAATGTTGGAGGAGCATCCCGCAAGAGAATATGATGATTAATTATAACACACTTATCATCCATCAATCTCTCACTTTAATGCGCATGAAATAATGTAAGGGAAATAATTTTTTTTTTTTTTTAATATCTTTCAAAGGTACTAATTAAATGATTACAAATGTTCAAATTTAAAATTGGGATTTAGTTTGGGTGGTGCATGATGATTTGCTCATATGCTTAATCTAGGGCTTGATCACACACCACCTAGGGGTTTTCAGGCATAAAGGCCAACCCCTGGTTTATTATAATTTAATCAAAATTATGGACACCTAAAATATTGCTTCCTCATGGTAAGCATGAGGGTCATGGTACCTAATCAGGTACTCTACTTTGTTTTTATTATGTTAAAAGGCTCAGGTGTATAGGCCACTACTTAAATATTCCTTTTATTAATCTAATTATTTTTTGTTTTAGTAAAAACCTTTTTCATCCGTATAATATTTTCACACACAGTATACTACAACTTGTATCCGATAACACACACACACATATATATAATCATCACATAACATATTGTTAAATTACCAACTTAAATCTCTTAATAAGACGAGTAATTGACGTTGTAATAGGTATTTTTATTTTGAACAAAAATAATAACTAGAACAAGTTGAGAACCTATTTTATCAAATAAACTATATTTAAGATTAGTATTTTTAATGATAATTACCAGTTAATTATTTTCAAAATTATTGATAAAAATCAAATTAAAATAAAAAGATTTGATTTTTATTTAAATTTGATTTTCCTCATTCAGACCCTTCTTTTTTTCTTCTCCACAGACGTTGCTTCTTCTTCTTCTTTTCTTTTGCGTTTTTGCTCCTACTCCTGCATCTTTTTTTTTTTTTTTAGTTGAAAAACTCAAATTCGCTATGAATTCAGGCGACACATGGCAAAATCTGAGTTTTTAAATTCAGAATCGCACTGATATGAATATGTCAGGCATGCCATATTATATCGTGTTTCACATATGAAAAAAATTGGGGGCGCTATAGGGATATGTGAAGCGCGATAGTAATATATCGTGTTTTACATCTAAACAATTTGAAATTTGGATTGGCGTGATAATACTTTAGAAGCGCGAGACAAATAATATCACGCTTTCTAAATTTAAATTGTGCCAAATTAATTTTTAATTAACTTAATTAATTAAAAAAATAGTTTAATCTTTGAATAAAAATTTATAGTAGTCTTTTTGTTATATTTAGGTTTTTAATTGGGCCTAATAACAAAACGGACCTTTTTATTTTTACCTATCGATGAACAAAGGCTTCTTTCAATTGCTGTGATCACTTTGTGCTAGACTCCACTCACTATCTTTTAGCTTAGCATGAACAGATAAAGAAAGGCCGCTCGGTACCAAACATACACGGCTAAGGATCATTATATCTTTTTAAAACACATTATATTTTTCAAGAATTTTTGAATTTATTGTTCTTCAATATTTTAGGAATATCTCTACACAAAATAATTTTACAAATAAATTTTTTATTTATGAAATATAATAGATTCTTTATTAATTACTCAATTTAGTGGAAATAATATTGAAGTTAATAAAGAAAATTCATTTTACAAAACCTTTTTATAGAGATATTTTTAAGACATTGAAGAATATGTGTAGAAAAAAATTGTCGAAAAATATGATGTAACTAAAAATATATATCTTGCCCATATATATATATAAATAGAGAAAGAAGAAGAAAAAGATGAATAACATTAAGAACTCTTGTTAAATTTTATTTATTTTATGTTTAACACTAGCTTGCTCTTAGGATTTGAGCATACTTTCTTACACTCATCCTCCCTTAACTTGTTTATTATTATTATTATTATTGTTGATTATACCCTTTCTAAAGAGGATTTGTTTTTTCTATTTTTGTACTCTCTTTCTTTTTATATTTATTTTCCATAATTAAGTCATTTAAAAAACACGAGCTCAATCTTCAATCTAAGTTTGATTTGGATATTCTTGATAAGAAAATAAAATTCAAGCCATTTATCTTTAATAATAACCCGAAATAGAGGGTTATTTTTATTCATAATTAAATAAAACTAGGGTTTTTTTTTTTTTCCTGAAAAGAACTAGATCAGGGGTGTTAAAATGCTAAAATATCAAAGTTGTATTGAATATGTTAAATACAAAAGCTATATAATTGGCATAATCAATGTATATTTAAGAAACTTTTTTAATGCAGGTAAAGCTCTCTAATTTCTTGGTTCCTTCATGATTAATATATAAGGGTTTTTTACATTCTGGTACCCTCATATTTAAGTTTATCCCGAAAAAATACCTCTATTTTTCAGAAATTACATAAAATGCATTGGTGTTTGATTTTATTTCATTCTAGTTCTCTAAGTCAACACATAGTTTGACTGAACTTTTTGAAAATTATGAAACTATACCCTTTTATATTTACATTTTAAGTGTTTGATTTTAAGAAGTATCCATTTAACTTAATTAAAGGTTTTTAGTTATTAAATATTTTTTAATTTAATTTTGTGTATTTATTTTATTTTAAAAATATAAATTAAGTTTTGATATTTTGTATTCCCCTAAAAAAAATCTATGATTTTGTTATTAATTAACAAACCCCTTTTTTATGATATGATAGCACAAGGGGGTAATGTTGACTTAGTTAGGGTTTTGTTTGTCCTTTGACTGACAGAATATCTAGCTTTAGTAGCGTTCCTAGTTCCTTCTTGTTTTTTTGCTACCAAATAATTCCCACTTTTAAACAAATCAGATATAGACTATTGAACCAAAAGCACCTATACACAATTGGATTTTACTAAATAAGGAAAGAAGTTCTAATATTAGCTCTAGTGCTTTCAAAAGAGAGAAAAATAAATAAATAAATAAATCATTAATGGGAAAATATAATGTTAGGGGACAACTGCTTGCTTTATTGTAGAGTTTCGTAAAATAGGAAAAATATTCGAAATAAATAATAAACTTCAAACATTTTATATGCTTTTGAGTTACCAAAATCTAGACAAAAGATCTCTTATAGTAATTTATCTTCAAGGGTGGTGAGAAGAAAACCTCTATTATTATTATTATTTTATTCTCATAAAGAAATTTTATATTAGCATAAATGAAATTGTTATGCAAGTAAAGCTTGTTAGCAAATTAAATTTCAAATCCCTAAGGAATCAAGTTGAGGAGTAGAGTTGAATCTAAAGACCTAATAGGCTAAATACCAATGGCATTGGGTTATAGTCAAAGCAAGAAAAAGAAAAACTCTCTTTTATATGATTTTTTTTTTTTGGGTACATTCCCAGGGTAAAACCAATTGATTAGTCCCATAACACAAAAGAGCGAGGCCAATCGGGGACAAATAATAATTTTCATATGCAACTTTATTAAAAAGAAATTTCCTTTTGCTATATATGTGTTGGAGTGTGGAACCAGAATGAGAGGAGATTTTTATATGCGTGTATTAAGAGCTCAAATATATTTTAAATTACTTTAATTTTTCCTCTATATAAAAAATATTAGACGGTCTTTGTGAATAATATGATACATAGAGAGAGGGGCAACACTTCTTTTGATTGGTAGCGATAACTTTTGGCAGCAAGTGCACGTAATTTTCACATTAAAGGTGAACTACTATCAATCTGTATGTGATTTATTGCTTGTTTTCTTTTATTATTTCGTTTAATAAAGGATTAATCATATAATTCTTAAAAATATGCATGATCAAGGAGTATATATATATATGTGTGTGTGTGTGTGTGAGAATTTTATGGTAATAATTATTTTTTATTATTACCGGTAGTGATTTTATCAATAAACTTTCGCGTCATATTTTTCGATAAATTTTTTAATATATTGGTCACTAATGTCTAAAAAATATATATCCCTATAAAATTTAGTTATAATATTAGTTTTCGTTTAAAAAATATAATAGATTTTGTGTTCGTTAAAAAAAAAAAGTTAGTATAAAACTATATATCTCATAAACAAAAAATCAAATTACAATAAAATTTTATAAGAATATTTCTAAGACATTATTAGAGAACAAAAAAATTCAAAAATCATTGATAAATATGATATAATTGAAAAATTATTGATAAAATTACTATCGATAGTAATAAAAAATAATCACTATCATAAAAGTGTTTTACGTGTGCATATATATATATGACATCACCGCTACGTGTATACGAGAATAAGACTTTGAACACATCAATAGATATGCTTTTAGATATATTCTCATTTGTTTGTACTATATAATTTCCATAACATATGGAATATGTACACACTTTGTGTACGGAAAAGCCAATTACACAGAAAAAAAAAATAATTATGTGTAAAGATATTCTTGCATATTTCCTTGTTTATGTTTTAGTGATGGTGAGACTTGAAGTGGAAGAAATGGAATATATGGAGAAATGGGTGAGTCATAGAATCACTTTAAAGGAACCAATGTGCAACTTGCATTCGGAGATGTGAAATCACAAAAACTACACATTCTATAGGGAAATTTTCCAAAACAAGTACCTCGTAGTTCTAGTATTTATATTTTAACCCAAGGTGGTTTAATTTTATAACGGATTGGTACTCTAAGTCAACATATTATTGACCTTTTTTTTTTTTTTTTCTAAATTCCTGAAATACCCTATAATTAAATAACTTTTTTTAAAATAAAACACTAAAACATTAATAAAATTTTAACTCAATATATAGTGTTTTGTTGATCCACCCACATATCAGGAACAGTGTTTTGTTGAAAAGAAAAAAAAATTGAACTCAAATCTCAAGATTTTTAAATATATAATAATCAATAGTTGAATTTATTAATATTGGGATATTCTTATATCTAATATATGTCATGTGTGTATAAATTTTTATAAGTGGGAAAAAAGGAGCTCAACTTTTCTACAGTATCACATCTGATCTGATCCACCTTCACCAAGATATATATTCTCTTCAAGGATTAAGATCCTCATCTCATAAAAGAAAGGTACAATTATCATATCATGGCTAAAGGGTTCTTTATTCACTTATTCCTTTGGCAGCTCAACAATATATAACTTAATTCATTTTTCTATTTTCAAAAAATAATGATAATCAAATAATAAAGAGACTAGTTTTTCCCCTTTCTGTAATTTTTCCTAAATTAATTTATATTAAATCTCTAATTAAATAACTAATTAGGAATCTGCTATGGAAATAGAGATATAAAGATATTTATATGAAGAGAAAGCAATAAGAATAAAGATACAAAAACAGTTTGTAGTGTTAATGGACCACCTTGTGTCCAAATCGATTAAACCTAACAGATCTATAAAAACAATAAGATAAAATTGACATTTAACCATTTTAAAAGAATTAGATGCCCTGTGATTTGATCACTAACCAACAATTATTAGTTTACAGAACTGCTTTTTTATCGTCTATATGGTTTTGTTTCTGTCATTTATCTTCCTGCATATTTTTAACTTAAAGTCTAGATGTGTGTAGATTTATATAGAGCAAATGGACAAAAAGGACCAAAAACAAATACATTTTAACAAATTAGCCCACATTTTGAATTAAACCTGTTAGTGATAATTAATCAAATTTTCATTATTTTTTATTTGAATTTTGAATTTCTCTCACCCTCTCCACCTGAATGGGTAAAATATAATGGGTTACGTGGCAAAGGCTTCATTGGCTTAGGACAAGTCAAAATCAATCAAGCTAATAGGGATAAAGACGTAATTACATGTTGTTCTAAGGGATTTTTCACCAAAGGGTGTCTTTGCCGAGGGACCCTCATCCGAGGGACACTCCTGCCAAGAGATGCTCCTGCTGACGGAATGCTCTTTTTGAGAGATGTGCGCAGGCCAAAGGATCAGAGTCGGTCTAATTATCTTATAAATAGTTCCAATATTGTTGTAATAAGCTATTATGTATCTTAAACACTAAAAATTCTAGAGAGAGCTAGAGAGAGAATTATTGGAGAGCATTTCTTGTAATATCATTTTCGTCTTCTTGGAAAGTTCTTGAGTCTTCTGTAGTGTTTATAAATTTGATTGTATTTGATTGAATTATATTGCAATTGAAAGATAGATTATTGTTTGTACTATTTTCGGTACATCTATCACATTTTTCTCCTTCTTTTTCTTATTTTTCTCTCCTTCTTCCCCCACCTATTCTTTTTCTTTCAAACCCTAAATTATTGCGAGATTAAGATGTGAAGCACGGGATCTATAGCTAAGGTTCTATGATCAAATTTAAGGATAATTATTTCTTAAAACAATGATAATAGTTTTAGGATCAACAATGTTAATATAACAATAAAATTTTGAAATATATATATATTTGTATAAACTACATACGTGTAAGCTTAGTCCCCAATTTAACCCAAAAAAAAGGACTTGAGTCCACAGTTTTGATAGACTATATATCCATCTTGGTAATGACATAAGTTTACCAGCAGTTAATATATTAAAATTACAAGCTGATCAAGTTCTGCCAAAAAAATAATCGAGTCTTCCAATTTCAGATGGAAATCTTAGGCTTTTAACTAGCATAATATCTTATTGGATTAATTATATATTTTTGTCCTAAGCTTTTGAACGTAATATCCACTCTCTCGAATTTTAAAGTGTACGTTTCATTAATTTTCTTTTGATATGTTTTTTCAGCAAAAGGAGAAAAATGAAATAGTTAAAAATTGAGGGGAGTTGATGTTATATTTTTGTTTTGAAGGTCGGGTATAAATTGTTATAAGTTTCTAAGTTGAGGGGAAAAATTATGTAATCCTATCTTATTATTGATCTTTCCTTTATTTTATTTTATTTTTTGGCAAATTTATATGTTATATAGTATATATTCATAAATTCTCACACACATCCAAATTAAACTTCATTAATTACCGTCATTTCGCATTCTTCTACCTTATGTTTACATGCACTTGACCTAAGCCAGACTTTGACTTTGACTAAGATAATCCTTATACACAGTTAAACTAAGAGCCAAATATATATATATATATATTTGAACTATTTCCGTGTAATACGATCATATTAATAATAAAAGACAAAGCAGTAATCCATCATTTCCATTTTCCACACCACATGAAAATAATCATAATTAAAAAAACCCAAACAGCAACTTTCTCGGGAAAATGAAAGAGAAACCAAACACAAAATAGTACCTTTAATTTAAACATATATAAAACCCAGAAAATTAAACCCTTAAACGTGGGATATATATATATATTGAAGATAAAACCAAAGCTTACAGTTTTGATTGCCCATAACACGAAAAACTTGCAGAAAACCTTAGTACAAGATCAAACAAACAAGGCCCAACACTTATTTATAATACAAGATCAAGATCCTCTATAGAACTTGATTAAACCCTAGGCAAAGCCTTGCAGACCAGAGAGTTCTTCATCTCCATAGAGAGCTTCAGAGTCTCAGACAAATCAACACCAGAATTTGCAGGTACCCATTTGAAGCTTTTGAGCAACTGAGCCAACCAGAGCTCAACAGTGGCTAATCCCATGGTTTTACCTGGACAAACCCTTCTTCCTGAACCAAAAGGAGCCAACCTAAGATCAGACCCCATGATGGCTATCTCCTTCTCATCTTTGTTCAAGAATCTATCGGGTTTGAACTCGTTGGGTTGATCCGGCCAGAACTCGCTGTCCCGGGTTATCGCCCACATGTTGACCATCGCCGTTGTGCCCGCCGGGATGAAGTTCCGGCCAATTTGGGTGTCGTGGACGGCGAGGCGAGCCCAGGAGAGAAGAGGGCCTGGAGGGTGCATTCTTAGAGTTTCTTTGACTATGGCATGGAGGTAAGGGAGTTTGGGGAGGTCGGAATCCGAAAGTGGACGATTGGAATCCACAATGGAATCGATTTCGGATTGAGCTTTTGCTTGGATTTCTGGGTGGAGGACCATTCTTGCTAGAATCCATTCCAGGAGGATTGCCACAGTGTCTGTCCCTCTGAAAATCATTTCCTATAGAGAGAGAAAATGTCAATTTTGTGTATGTAAATATCAAGAAAAGAATCTATATATGTGTAGACACTTTTGTGCTAGACCGTCAAAAGATAATTCCAATATTCCAAAAAATAACAAAAATAGAAGATAACTATAATTTCTAGCAAAAACAAAAGTTGAAAATAGTAGGGTTCGTTTGGTTTGAAATGGAAAATTCATGAAAATTGAAAGGAGTGCCATATGGTGACATGAGAAATGTATAGAAAATGGAAAATTAGAGCAAAAAAAATTTATTGTGATCGAAACATACCCACAAAACAGCAATCATATCAGAGTCAGAGAGTTTGTTTTCCTTGTCCAAATCAAGCAGCACATCAACAAAATCACCATTCTCATCAACACCCAATTTTCCTCTATTTTCAACCCTCTTCATCCTGTGCTCTTGGATGATCTTCTCAACAAACACAGTCACTTTCTCCACCAGTTTCTTGCACCTCTTCCTCACTCCTTGCAAATCCAAGAACCCCATGAGAGGAAAATGGTCACTCCAGTTGAAAATCCCAAGCAAATCGTACCCTTCTTTCACCAACTCTTCAAGCAAAGCCGCTTCTTCTTCAACCCCAGATGAACCCTCGACTCCGAAGTCGTAACTCTTCCCAAAAACACTCATCATCACATTGTTTAGAGACCCAAAATGCAACACTTTCCTCACCTCAACTTCCTCACAGTTTTCCATCAAAACCCTCAAGCTTTCCACCATTTTCATCGCAATTTTCTCACGAAAATCCCCAAAACAAGCGATTCGTCTCGGGCTGAACAGATGGGTCGATGAGATTCTCCTCAGATTCCTCCAGTACTCCCCAAACGGAGCGAAACCCATCGCTCGGTGGAAGAGAAGCTCGTAAGCCGACTCTTTAACCGGACGATCGGCGAAAGCCGAGCTGTTCAGAAGCTCCTTAGCCGTTTCAGGATGGCTAGAGATAACAAAACGAGTAAACCCAACAGAAAACGCCATTAGTGGCTTGGCCTTGTGGGTTTGAGCAAGCTTTGCGAGAACTCTATGAGTTAGAGAGCTCGTAAAAGCCAGAACCAAGCCGAGAAGAGGAAGGCCAGAAGGTCCAGGAATGGCGGTTCCTCCATGGCCCTTAACTCGAGACTTCGAAAGAGCCCAAGCTAGGCCACCAGGAGAAAGCCAGAAAGCGAAAATGGCGACGAAGATGAAAAAACAGAGAAGAGTATTGAAGCTTGGAATCGACGAAAACCCAGCCTGTGGAACAAAGAGAAAATAATTTTCCCAAGACATTTTTTTTTTCTGTTTGGTTCGCAGGAAAATCTGAGAGAAAATAGCAGAGGAAATTGGGGAAGAGAAAGATCGTGGAGGTGTAGTGAGGGAATATGTATTATGTAACGTTTTATAGACGGTGGAGGAGATGTGGCGGTAAAAAAAAAATTAACCGCATCAAAAGGACGGATTTGCCCCTGGGTAAAATCTTTGCGGTCCTTTACGCCGCCTCCCTTCCACACACTCCGGGAAGGACGGTTCTACTCTAGTTGGGGTCCACTTTCAGGATAGGACGAGCTGGCTTTTTTTGCTTTTTTTCTTCTTCTTAAGAGTAATTTTTTTTTTTTTTGGACAGATTATTTTAGAGTAATTATATTAGTGATTAGTGATAAACCACTTAAGTTTCAGCTAATAAATAAAATCAGAAATAACTTATCAAATCTCTCTTTTTTTAAGTGTCATTTTATCAAAAATTTATTTTTAATCTTTTGCGAGTGAAAAATGAATTAAATCATATACTAAAAACAACATAAAACAATTTTTTTTTTAAATGAGTATTTTTCATCAAATAATACAAAATGGAATATGTAGAATTTCCAGCTAAAAAAAAAAAAAACATGTAGAATTTCCCATGAAACTAACGGGAATTAATTACAATTTAGACCTAATATCTTGAACAAATTTATGAAATTAGACAAAAATAGATGTCATTTTTTTTATTTAAAAAAGGTCATATTTGGATTTGATATTAACAACTTAATGGTAAAAAAAATCCAAAACAAATGTAGGAAAAAATTGGTAATTAGACTGTTAAGAACTTTAATTTATTGGGGTTATTAGATTTCCAATAAAGTCCGTTATAAAAAGTTTGTAAATTGTGATGAATGGCATTGCATCTTATTATTATTTTTGATGTGTAATAATGCTTTAATTAATATATAAGATCGGATGTTATTAATAACTAAGTAGCAAGTTATGAGATCAAACCCTTAATAAAGGTGACTTTAAGAGAATAATTAATTCGAGTTAAATGTAAAAATTATAGAAGATGAATATTTGTACATAATATCATGGCCGAAAATTTCATATATTATAAATGAATGAGTTTCATAAATAGTATTTATATATCTTTTTTGATTTGATTAACTCGATTTCGATAGTTTTTATGTATATATTTTTAAAATAACAAAATTTTCATTATTTAAAAATATGTTCTTAAAACTCTCAAAAAATAAGGACACGTTTATTAATTTTTTTTAAAAATACATAAAACTTAAAATCTTTGATATAAAATATATAACTAATTATATAGTCTAATACTTTATCGAATCAATACTACTAAAATTATACTTTTCCTTCCTTCTCCATCGCTTATGAGAAGTGACTATTATTTAATACAAAAATACTTTACATTAAATATTTAGACAATAATATATTGATATTAAAAACAGATGTCGTAATTATTGTAATAGCATGGCAACCACACCGACCTTAAGCTGAGACCCAAATGCACAAACACCAATAATTCCTAGCAAAGTCCCTTATTATATTGGGATTGGCAATCATGAAATAACATTAATAAATAGTTTTAGAGATGCTCTCACAAAAAAAAAAAAATAGTTTTAGAAAAAAATAATTTCCATAAATCATGTTAAATATTTTCAATTAATTCCTTTAAAAAAAAAAATTAAAGTTCAAAAAGAAAAAAATTATTATTTTCTTTGGTAAAGAAAAAGATTTTTAATTACCAACCAATTATATTTTTTCATAATCCAAAATATATATATATATATATATTATTTTACTACATAGTCTATAAACTCTTATTTGTAAAAAATAAAATTGTAATATATTCTTTTAGTATGACTCCAAATTTAAGGATATATTTGAACTTAAACCACAATGAAGAGAATATTTCGGGGGAACTAGGGGAATGCCCCTAAAATGAGGCATCAAAACATTTATACCTTTGTTTTACAATCATTACAAATGTGTCACTTTTTTACCTCTTTATAAAATAACAAATTACAAAAAAAAAAAAAATAGACATTAAAATAGATGAATCTGAATATAAATAAATAAAAATATATTTTACAACATAAATAAAAAATACATATATAATAATTTTTAAAAGAGTGCAAATATAATAGATTAGAAAAAATAAGGTATAGAGTATAATTTCCTCCAATTTATTTCACTATTAGATAGGAGTATTTAGACTTTACAAAACAAGTTATTGTTTATTAAATTTTGGCAACAAAAAATCCAAAACTTGATAGGCAATTTAATATATATATATATATTGACTGGACAACTTAGTTTATTTAGCAGCCACTACACATTTCTTTTCAAGACTACTAAAAAAAAAAACATTTATTTTCTAGAAGAAAAAGATATATTCAAAATATTATTCTAACACAAACGTTGTAATTTAAATCATACTTAATATTGTTTTTAATAATTTTCTATTTTTCCAAAAAAAAATAATTGGTAATTTTCTTTCCAATCAATAGCTTTGGGAAATTAGAGGATATAGGAAATTCACTCATACAAAATCAATATGAAGAATTTATATATAATTATTACGACAAAATAAATTACATAAAATCATTTTATTACATTGACATATTTTATACAATAAATTTAACTTACCTATATTATAAAAATATTAGATGTCGCCAAGTCTAAATTAATTAACTATATTATAAAATCTTCTTAAATGCCCTCACACCTATGTTAACTATAATCACATGTTATTTCAAAAGAAAAAAAAAAAAACTATAATCACATGTTAAAATGTGATCACGTTATGGCTGCTAATAGTATATAAAATTAATTTCAAATATAAATATTACAAAAATGTTTGTGATGGCGTGATCTAATTATATATCATAAACGGCAATCTTTGCCGGGATCGTCAGTGTTGGGTTATTTCGAATATTGACGTACGTTACTTCAAAATTTATTGTTTTTTTGTTTTTTCTTTATTTATATTTGTATTTATTCTATTTAGATTCGGATGCAGAAATTGTTGGGCCACATGTTTTTTTTTTTTTTTTTCGTAAAAAACCTATAAAGGCTCAGAAATTGGTGGCACGTTTGTTTTTTTTTTTTTTTTTTTTTTTCTTTAATTTTTTTTTTTTTTTTTTTTTTTTTTTTTTTTTTTTTTTTTTTTTTTTTTTTTT
>WUAT03481678.1:0-15625 GCA_010015005.3 Ulmus americana | reverse complement strand
ACCAAAAATATTATATTTCTAATATATACTGAAATTTTCGAGAAAAAAAAAAAAAAAAAGATGCTGAAATGGGGATACTTGCACATGCAGTCGCCGCTGCTGGTGACAGTGACAGATCGACCGATGTCGGTCGTGGTTTCTCTTCGCCCAACGGCATGGACGAATCATGGTCCATACTGAGAGGACTTTAATTTTGAGGGTTAGGGTTTGGGAAGGAGAATAAGAAATTAAGAGAGACTTTAGAGGGAAAGAGTGAGCATCTGAGAAAAAGAAAAGCTTTAGAGAGAGAGAGAGAGAGAGAGTGAGAGAGAGCCAAGAGGAGAGCCCGACAGTAAGGATCTGAAAAACGAATAGTGTTATTGTTTTGAATTGTTGGGGGCAAAATTATCATTTTAAATTGCCACATGAAATTGAATTAAAAAAATAAAAAATAAAAAGAATAAAAAAATAAACACAACGTAAGACTTTGCTTAAATAAAGATTGAAGAATATACTCAGACCTAATTTACCCAATTTTTCCGGAATTTATTGATTTGGATTTTTTTTTTTTATTTTTAAAGTTTTAATTGGTTTTAAAAATTTTTAATTATTATTTAAATAATTTTGTATTTTATAAATTATTTTTAATTTAAAATTAAAAAGTAGAATTGAAAAATATGAAAGGTAACTCGAACTTGTACGGAAATTTTCCTTCAATTTATGTAGACAAATAAAAATTAACTGAATAGTTTCCATATGGGCAGTCATAGACAAGCATGTTCAAGAAGAATAAACAAAAATAGGGTTTTTTTTTTTTTTTTTTTTTATAATTTTTTTACCTTCTCTATAACTTACAATAAAGAGGTTAAGATGAGAACTACAAACTGGCTATATAAATGATTCCTATCCAGCCATTGCCCTAAAAAGAAAATGGTATAGCTCTTTTTATTGAGCTGGTTCATCATTCTTAGGTTCTTCTGGCTCAACAACTAAATCACCGGAAACCCCACATTGTTCACTCGACAAGGTCTTATCCGAAATATGAACTTCCTGCACTTCAACCTCCGGTGTTCCATTCTCGGTTTTGGTGTCTGTATCCCCAACTGATGGGGCTTCTGACTGTACTGAGACAGGTTGTAGCTCACTTTTTGTTTCTGCAATGACAGTATTCTGGTTCCCTTCAGATGTCGCCTCTGATCCTTGAACTTGCGAGGTTGGTTGATTCTGGTTTTCGATGCTTGACCCTGGTAAAGCAGATGATGGTGGTAATGTGGATACAGGCCCTGCCATCCCGGGTGCTTGGGCTTGAGAGATCACAGTAAACAATAGCTGGGCCAGAAGGACCTGAGGATCATTAACTCCTTGCTGAACTTGAGGGGTGAGTGAAGTTGATGGAGCAGTAAAGTTTGGTGTATAGAGTGCTTGAAGCCCTGCATCTCCATACAAAGCTCGGTGGCCTTGAAACCGCTTGACGTTTGCCATGTGCTTTTTACCGATCAAATGAGTATCGAAAACAACCTGTGACTCACACTTGACATTGCACAATTCACATATAAAAGGAATCACCTGTTTGGGTTTCGGAGGCTCAACAAGTCTTCTTGATCCTGCATGAGTTCTGATATACTTGCCTCCTCGACCCCCCCTATTCATCTTACGCTTAGAGCCACGCCCCCTAGCTGATTGATCCATCTGGCTCTCTGGCTCCATTGCGCCACATTGCAGCTCTGTTTCATTTCCATGATCATTAGTAACAACTTCAGAGGGTTTTTCCGACAAGGGTTGTTCCCCATCAACTTTCTCAGGTTCACTAACATCAGGTTTTGATTCGGTAGTATTGGGCATTTGAGCATTCAGCTGTCCAGCATAGGGCATTTGAGCATTCTGCTGTCCGGCAGTGACTTTGTTGCGTTTCTGCAACTCCTCAAATACCTTCAAATTCTTTTTATGTCGCTTTCCATTTTTATGCTGCTCCAGTATTTCATGAGTGTTGCAGTCAACCCGACAAAGTTCACACCATGCCATTTGAGGAGGCCGCCAGAATGGACCAGTAGGCACTTCTGCTGGTGCAGGTATTGGTGCCTGCCCAGGAACTAAAGCTGAAGGCTGCTGCATCAAAGCAGCAGGGCCTTCAGCTTGCACAGATGCTGAATTAAAATTGGCTGAAACAGCACCACGTGATTGCAAGTGCCTACCGCCACCCTGGCCACGTCCCCTACCACGAAAGGAGGGTGCAGAGCCATTTGGTTTGGGAACATGGTAACCAGAATGGCCCCGACCCCCTCTAAAGGGCCTACCGCCCCTTCTACCTCCACCTCTATATGGAGTTTTCCCAATCTGCAGAATAGCATTTAAGGGTAAAGTAGTCCGTGTGTAATGATATCATTACTAAATGCTGGCATGAACCAATGAATGTCAAATCCACCCCAACCCCCAAAAATCAACATAAAGAAGCAGAAAAGACCAATTAAAATAGCTATGTACAATACAGAACAAACATCATACATATACATATTTGCAAGTGAATGTAACAACAAATAGAGAGACTAAATTGCCGATGGAATTATGACTTGATATATGCATAGATGACTCAAAGACAACAAAAACGGGAATTGAATCAAGTAGCAACTGGAATTGAAAGCCTGGAATTAAATATGCCTATCATGCCATCACATAGGGAGCCAAAAGTCCATAGATTCATCTCCCCTCGCTTCATTCAAAATTAATTTTCCGAAATTTCAATCCATATAAGATAACATCTACACCCTTAAGAGCTCTAATCTACATAATCTGAACAAAAATACTCAAAATTCTCAAGTCAAGATCCAAAACTCATCAAACTTTGTGAAGATAATTGTACAACATTGAAGGGTAACTCATACAATTTTTCATCAATCACGTTTCTTGATCTATAAATCGAATCAACTATAAGATATTACCACAAAATTTTCAAAATCCAATATTATTGACACTCTAATTAAACGATATCATAATATTGAAATTAGATAAATTCCATTCCCAATTTCACAAAAGGCAGGATTGCAACAAAACAAATGGAAATCCTTACCGGCGGATGCATAGCCCTCTGCGCGGCGTCCATGTCGCCGGCGAACTGCGAAAGCTGCGAAAACGCTGCAACTGCCGCCGCAGCTGCCGGATTCAACCCACCAGCCTGACCCGAACCCAATTGCTGCTGATGTACCACAGCGCCATGTGGGAGATACGAATTTTGCTGATTCTGCTCCGATTGAGGTGGTTCCGGCGGAGGAATTGGAACCCCGGGAGGATGAATCGAATTGGGGTCTGGATGAAATTGGGGTTGGGATTGTTGTGGATAAGAATTGGAGTAATCTTGGGAAGAATGGTAATATGGGTATTGTTGATCATAGTGAGGAAGATGATTATACGAATAGTAGGGTTGAGATGATTGATCATAGGCTTGAAATTGTTGTTGTTGTTGTGGATAATATTGGTGGTATTGATTTGGGTCTGGTTGCGAATGCGTGTAAGAGGAATTATCCATTTCTAAGAAGAAAATGGTTCTGGTTTGGCTAATTTGGGTACTGTTTGATTTTATGTTGCTTCATCTTCTTCAGGAGAAGGCCGCCCTGGGTCTATGTGGGACATCCAATATTGTTGGCCAGCCTTTTATTAGTTTTAGAGTTATATTAAATTTAATAAAAATATTTGAACTTCCGGATAGCTAACTTTTCCCTTAATAATTTTTTTAAATGCTTAATTACAATTTTTATCGGGTATAAATATTTATTTTAAAATAATAAAGTCTAAATCTCTTAATCATAAATTGTTTTTACTTTTTATTTTTATAAAAAAAAAAATAAAAAAAAACTGCTCCTATTTTTTTCCTCTAAAAATAGAAAGAGTTATTGATAATATTATGTAAATTAATGTGATGAGATAAGACAACTTTCAAGCCATTTCAAAAGGTAGAACAATATAAATTAGGTTAGACCCTAGAGAATTGAGAATTCTAATTTGTTTTAATTCTAAGTATAAAAATAATATATCAAAAATTATAAGATTTTTAATAGAAATAAGATAACCAATCAAGTTTTTGAGAAAAAACAAAAAAAAGAAAGAAAAAAAAAACTAATTAAATTAAAGTTCAAACTTTGTAAGAAAATATATCGAGAACTTTATAAAGATCAAATTAGATATCTCAACGGGAGAATTGGTGTTTTACTACCAACCACAAATTTCGTGTTGGGCGCAGTATTCATACTAGAAATTATGATCAATGATTATTCTATTAACCACCATCTACTTTAGAGATGCTTAATGAAATTTTTTTCAAATACAAAAGGTTCAGTATCTTTTCACGAATTAGTGAATTAGACAAGATCATTTACTAATTGAGTCTAAAATATTCACTTAGGCTATTATTTTTTGACATTGCACCATCTAGGTCACTTTTGGCATATGAAGATTTTTCGCACATTACTAGGGCTATTGATTTGTATCATTCGTGCCATTCGTCAACGTCCATTGCTTCTTAGATTTAGTTTGTAATTTGAATTCAGACTAACCACCAAATTAAACCCAAAAAAATGATTGTAGTGAAAATACTCAAATCGTTAGAACTTCCGACAATACCGACCACCTCTAGCAGTGCTTGTAACAAATATAAGTATTTGTTTAGGTTGATTTTAGTGGCTTTGGAACGTATGTTCACTTAGCTTTCCAACGAGCTATCGCGTGTCAAAATCGGACAATAATAGATAGGTCAATTATCTTGTTCTCGTATCAACTTAGGCCTCGTTTGGTATATTGTGATAACTTGTATTGTATTATATCAAATTTTTACACATAAATTTTAGATACAATACAAACTATCACAGTGTACCAAACGATGTTTTAGTGACATGTTTGGTACACATGTTCACTTAGTAACATGATTTATACATGTAAAAGAATTAATGACATAATTAGATCTGAATCACCTTATTAATGGCACTGAGAGTATATTCCCTATAAATTATGCAAGTAAAAAATATCAAAATTATTGAATTAACATAAACTTTCAATTTGATTTTAGAATCATATGTAAAAATAAAAATATTATAAAAAAGTATATATAAAAAAAAAAATCTGAAAATTCTCAGTAATTAGTTCGATAAGAGGGGGAAAAAAATGGTATACATATCATGTCGTAGCCAGTAAGTAATTTTCACCTCGTGAAACGACAGAAAGGATGCCTACACTCTCATTGTCGTTTCCGTCTTTCCCGCAAATAAGTTAACCAAATGGCCTGTACAGGTTATGCTCTTTGCAAAAGCCTCATCTTTGACAAGGCAAAGAAACCAATTGTCGTTTTCAGCTATAGCATATAATATTTCTATGTCGTTTACAAGGGATATCACCAAAATCTCTATTTCTTTGCTTCAAAGGAAAGCAAGTGTTACTTAAAACACTTCAAAGTCTGACCTCCTGAAGATCACCAAAACTATCTCCATTTCTCGGAATCTGCGGTGGCAGATCATTCGGTGTGTAGAGGGAAGGAGGCATCCCAAGTGCTTCCCCTAAAGGTTTAATCTCTTTCAGCGTAGGAGGACTCCGAGCATCAAAGCTTCCACTCCAAGAAGCTGTCCGGCGAGAGTGTGGAGGAAGAGGGATATTGCTTTTAGCCATTTCTCCTGTTTTGTTGGCGATGTTAATGTTATCCATGCTAGGAAATCGTTGCATAGGTGTAGGTGTTGGTGTTGGTGTTGAAGGTGGTGTTGATATTGATGTTCGCGGAGTAAAGAATGTATCTTCTTTGAATGATGTAGAGAGATTGTCGTTGGTCATGACAGCTTCTTGCCGGTTTTCTCCGATTACTTGACTTGTCTCTTCTGATGCAGCCACTTGAGCTGGCACGAAGAATTTGGGTGCAGAACCACCTGCAGGCCTGGCTGCAGCTGGAATGGAAGGTGACTGGAATAACTTTGTCGCGGTCCCAGCGTTCTTGTTGAATGTATCAACGTATCTGAATCAATATAGTTGTGTTTTGAAACAATCAGTGGATACACTTCTATCAAAAGCAAAAGTGGAAGCAGAAGTTGAAAAGATTATAGCTTTTCAAAATAACTGAAAAAAGCAATCACATTTTTGTACTTTTACCAAACGCACTAATAGCATCAGTTTAAAGATATATATACCTTGATCGAATGCCGATTCGTCCACGGGCAGAGAACTGATTTGAGCCGGGTGGGATAGGTGGCATACCAGAACTTTTTTCAGAAGAATTTGGAAAGGAGAACTCTGGAACGGATTGAGACCTTTCGTGTTTTGGAGTTTCTTTTTTGCTGTAATCTTGTGTTCCGCTATGGAAAGCTGCAGTTGTTGGTGGAGGTGGTAAGGCCACTTCCTCGGCTGGAGGTTCAGCGCCTTCTTCAACCCATCGCTTGAGCTTTTCATCATAATAAAACTTGTTCTGCCCTCCCAGTTTAGCCTTAAGAAGAATATTAATTAGAATAGACACGACAAACTACGAAGGATGTTAGCCATACGGAGCAAAACACATGGTAATGAAACGAGTAACTACCTGCCGATCTGGGCGAGATCTTATGACTAATCCTACAGTCTTCTGGAATAACTGAGAGCCAAAACGACCAAACCGAGAACCACTTGGTGCTGGAGGTTTTTCTTGAGTGTTAGAGGAGTTCTCTTTCTTAGATGAATCAACCTGAAAGAAAAGAAATATTTAGGAACTAGGATGCTAAAACAATACTCAGGCCTCAATCCAATAAGAATATAAGAGAGGTCTCTGAACTAAAAGTCAATTTATTCTCTAAATTGTGAAAAAGGCATACCGCTTACCAATTAGAATATTACAAGAACAAGAAGAATAGATAAAAAATAAAACATCTACCTTTATTGGGCTTTTACCAAAGTCTGGTTCCGAAATGCTTCTGTTATGCTTTGTCTTACGATCACTGTCACCAGTCCCTCTAATTAAGGGTTCCATCGAACGTGAAGGCATAGTTGTTGTCAATGGACTGTTAGGTACTCTTGGGCTGACAAGTTGATGAGCATGTTCATTGCGTTGAGCAATGCCTTGAGTTGTCGAAGGTACAGGCGGGGGTAGGCCACCAACAACACGATGAGCAGTACTATCAAGGAAGTTGCGCAATTTATTCACAAATTTCGGAGCAAAATTTGTACCATAACCACCCTGTAAATAACAACTGAGTGAGAAATTGTAAATAGAAAGATGAATCAAAAATGTAAAAGTAGGAAATGTACCTGCTGGTGGGTTTTTATTCGCTCTTCGAGGGATGAAACTAAATGTCTCCATGTGTCCACTTCAGGTGATCGACCTGTTTTTAAAGATTTCATTATTGCTTGACAGTACCTGCTCAAACATATTGTCCAAATCAGAAAATACTATATTAACTTTAATAATCAAAATGCAACACTTTGTACTTACTTCAGAGCATCTGCAACCTTTCCAACTTCGGCCAACATGTGAGCATATATAAGCTTATATGGCTGGAAAGGTAGAATAAGAAACTGGGAATTTCCAAGAACCTTTGAATATTCATACAATTCAGTCCTCTGTCCAAGAAATTAGTAACCAAGAAAAATCAAGTGAGACAGATTCATTTTCAAAGGCCTTGACGGAAAAACCCAGAGCACGTCAGTAAGTGAGTAGAAAATTTGTGCCAAGTATAATAACTAAATTCCTTAAGTTCCTCTCAGCTTACGTAGAAAATTTCAACAAAAGAAAATCTTTTGAAAATGATTCAGAAATAAAGATACAGGATGAATTAGAACACCTGAATAGCCTCGGGACTAGCATATGTTCGTGGAAATTTCCAATGATCTGAACCAATAAGACACAGTCTTGCACTGTCTGAATATGACTCAAAGTTGGCTTCTGCCACTAAATAACATATATGTGCAGCTGTGATCTGCATAATTGCTTTCCAGTCAGGACCATCTAGAGAGACTAAACATGATTTGAGTCATACTCACAAAGGAACTCCAATTGTGAAACATGAACATACCTCGCCTGTGTCCTTCCATAAGCAATCGCCAAGGTGGATTATAACAAGTTCATCATCTTTTGTTCTGTTTGCAGTTATGATGGCTAAATTCTCTTTCCATTCTTCCAATGTACGGTTAGCTTCTACCTGTTGCACAAAAATAATGAAAAACAATATTTGGTTTATTACACCGTCAGGATGAAAGGGTTTTGAGCTTAGCCAATTCAAGTAACAATGCAGAAGCAGATGAACTCATATCTAACCTGAGCACGCTGTTGAAATACATTTACATCCAGTTGCGTGCTCTGAGTAGTAGCATTGGAGAATACATCAGCAGGCTGCCCAGCAATTAGAAGACATAAAGTGCGCAACGGTGATCCTGTTATTAGCTGCTTAAGTGCCATTTTCTTCACGGTATCACCATAAAACTGCACCATTTAAACACAAACAGAGTCAATTAGAATTCCGGCCACATTCTAAAGAAGTATTCTTAGGACAAAATATGAACAAGTGGGTTGCAAGAGAACTGGTGAAGAAATAAGATGTGAGAGAAGGAACCTGGTCACCAAGCTGCAAAGCAAGGACAAGTGCTGGACCCCATAATTGACCTTCTTGTGCGAATTCTAAAGCCTCCTTCTTCCTACCAGAGACAAGAAGGTTTTGTACCTCAAGAGCAGTAGCCTAAAGCAATTTCATATATCTATTATAAGTCACCGAGGAAAATTCATTGTTACAAAGGCATTAAATGTTGCATGGAAATAATGGAATGAACAGAACAAAGAAAATGACATACCTGAATCTGAGCTTCAGAAGGCACATTCTGTAAGCAGTGCGTAAAAGCGCCATACCCTTGGTTTCTTCTAGTAGAAGCAAAAAGCTTTGCAATAGCTGACTCTGGACAATCATTTTCCTAATTTAGTGAGGAATAAGAGAAAATTAGGCCCACTATCAAGTTTTTATGGTTCATTTTGATTAATATCCAATTGTTCATTTTCTTAGGTTTTTATCTAGTTTTTTCTTATACAAATACATTTTTGCCCCTCCTTCTTTTGCTCTTCTTACACTTCTTCCTCACCAACTTTAGGGCATTTTAGTCCTAAAACTGATATTTTTCTAATTTTTTCTTTCTCTCGACATTTTTCTAATAGTGTCTTCTAAAACTGACATTTATAAAATTGTCCGTAGGAATAATGTTGAAAGCAAACAGGAAAGATATAAACTTACAATCCATTAAATGGGATGTAACATGAGATAAGTCAACTTTTCTTTTATGAATTATAACAACGCACCAAACAAGCTATACATAAGCATATTCAAACAAAAGTTACCTTCAGGGTTTGGTCAGTGCCAAAAGGGGATCGAATTTTTCCATAGTACTGCACTGAAATTTTCAGTAAAGAGAATAGCAACCTCAAAAGATCCCCATTCCTCAAATCCATGTAAGGAGTTTCATAGTTTGTAATCTTTTCATCAATCCATTTATTTAGTTCCCTACTTCCAACACTCCCACCAACCAAAGGACCAGGAAAAGATTGCTGGCATAATACACGAATGTAATCACAGGCAACAGTTTGAAAGCCTGGAGTATCAGGCTTGTCCATGAAAACTTCCATAATATTGAGAACATTGATCGCAATTCCTACTGTATCCTTCACATCACCCACAAACAAAGAAAAACAATGAAAAATAAAGACAATTAAGGACTTTTGTGCAATATGAATATGGATATAAATATAGATGAAACATTAAAAAAAAAAAATACAAGGTCTAACCTGGTTTCCTTGTGTTGAGTTGGCCTGAAATGAGCTAGCATCTTTCATGACTATAAGTTTTCCACCAAATCCAAAAGTAACTAGAGCATGCGGAGGCCGTCCTGCAGATGTCCTCTCTTCACTGGCTACATGAGGGAATGAAGTTCCGCTCTGGGGTGGCTGCTGCGAAAAATGTACTGGTTCTTGACTGTCAAAGTGAGCAGATAAATGCCTCTCTTGGTTTAACTCTTTGGTCTGATAATGATGCTGAGTAAACTTCTCCCCGTGATTAATGCCTTCAAAACCAGCTCCTCCAAAGCTGCCTTCAAAACTCTGACTTGCTATTTTATAAGAAGGAATGGAAACTGAGGGACTGATCCCCGTTTGCTGGTTTCCAGAATTACCTCGATGATCTCTCAAAGAATAGTGCTCCCTTAATTTCTGGCTTCCACTATAACCAATAGTTACACTTTCAGCAACATGCTGAGAGGGCAACATATTGTTATTTTGCTGATTGTAACTGCTGACAGAACCATCCCAACTCGCCACGTCTTGAACTGCCAAACCTTGTGAACCATAATTCTCCCCATTGTTCTTGAGATATTGCTGATTATAATCCACAGCTGGATTGTAAGAATCCAACACCTTCCACTCTTGGGAATTTGTGTCGTAATACCAGCCGGGGTATTGAGGATCAAAAAACATGTGCGCAGGATATCCTGTGTTTCCTTGAGAAACTTGATTCCATTCAGAAACATTGCTAGTTGTGCACCCTTCAGCCACACTTCCAGCAACAGACTGCGCTGTTTGCTGTAAGTAATAAGCATTTGTGCTCTGATCCAAAACATTTGTGTTAGTTGAAGACTGAGAATTCAAGTTAAAACTCTCCACCGCATTTGCACTAGTACTCACATTTCCAGTTGTATTTGCATTAGCATCATAACCCTCTTGATACCATTGATTACTTGGATCATACTTCCAACCAGGATAAACACTTTCCCAATACTGACTACTATTTAACTCCTGCCCATTTAAGTTCTGTTCCTGAGCATTTCTACTGCATTGATGTTGAAGCTGCTCCGCATTAGAACCCGAATGAGCAAGTGCATTTTCCACAATACCACCACCAACATTGGATTGAGCCCCTGAGTTGTCTCTTTCACTCACATTTGCAAAAGGGTCTTCTGAGTTTTCTCCTAAATCATTGAAAAGATCCGAGAATGACCCATATTTGTTACCGCCATGAACATTTAAACCCGATTGGAACGAATCCCATTGAATCTCTTTCACCTCTCTAGCCACAGACTCTTTGCTTTTATCCATTGTTCCATCATCTAATGCACCTTCATCATCCCCTTTCCCTTCTTCACTAATATCATTCCCATTTCCAACTCTATTTGTCTTGCTCTCCTTACCAACAACAGATTCCACATGGGCATCCAATGTTGGCGAGGAAACCTCATCTTTGTCTCCATTGGAATCCACTGGAGCAGAACCCACTTCCGAAACACTCAAATTAGAAATCACATTACCTTCATCCAACTCATTGTTCTCTACAAGATTAGAAACCGATCCAACACAATCAGTATTATCATCTACCAACTTGTCAAAAAAATCCTCATCTGTTTGATCCTCCACCTCTGTTCCAGAAGATGCCATCTGAAATCACAAACCACAGATCCTCCAAAAATCCAACTTTCCTATATAATCCAATTCAATTCCACTAACACCCAAAAACCAAATTCGCCAAAAATATACACCAAATCATCATAACATCAATCTGGGTATTTCAGAATTCTCAAATTCATCCAAAACCAACCATAACCCAACAAGGAAATCAAACAAACAAAGATCTATAGAATTGTACAAATTGACTTTTTCTCAGAAATAGAACCAAAAGTGTTGGCTTTAATATACTACATTAAACTGAACAAATATAAATTTGGCGTACCTGTTAGAGAAAGACAAAACATGGATCTTGTTGGAGAAATATGGAAAAAATCACCGCCGGTCATAATAAAGTTGCAATCTTTACAAGTCTGGTTTTGTTCGTAATTTCCATGTTTGGCTTCTGACATTTTGAAATTTGATAATAATTGATGTTATTATATTCCACGTGTTAATTGTTTCAGAATTTTGTAGGTGCACACGTGGTGCGCCCTGGTATTGGTAAGCTTCCTCGGATAAATACTTAGTTTAAAAACAATCTGTTGACTTTTAATGTTCTTTTCGATTTTTTTTTTTTTTTAGTCTTTTCTAAAATTATTGGTTTTAATATATGTTTTTTTTTCTCAGAAAATTAGAAGTTAGTTACTTGTCGTTAAATACGTACGACGTTTAATTCGTTTCGTTTTTGAGTTCTGATCTTCACTAGCCGACTTGTCGTAGTACTTGTATCGTTTAACGCGTTATTATCAGTTCAGATTATTGATACGACGTGTCGTATATATAGATGGGCCTTAGGCCCTTTAACTTTTATTTGGCCCAAAATGTTTTGTTTATTATTTTTGGAGAAAATTACACCCCATACCCCCTTTTCCCTAACCAATTACATTTGCACATTCTTTTAAAAGTTATAATATTTGTATCTCATTTTTTAAGCGTAAAATATTTTTTTATCTTTTCATATTTAAAATTATTTATCTTAATCCATAAATTTCTCTGTAATTTTTCATTTAATAAATGGGTAAAATAAGTAAAAAGTGGCACATATGTAATGAATGTAAAACAACGGTATAAATGTTTTGATTACTCATTTTAGGGGCATTCCTGTAGTTCCCCACTATTTTTGGGCTGCCCCCTGCTTCATGGGCTTACATAAATACCTCTAAAATAAGGAGGACCTACAGGAATGCACCTAAAATGAGAATCAAAACATTTATAGCCTTGTTCTACATCCATTACAGATGTGCCACTTTTTTTTTATACCTATTTTAATCCTCTATAAAATGAAAAATTATAAAAAAAATTTAGAAATTGAGATAGATGACCCTAAATATAGAAGGATAAAAATACATTTTATATCAAAAAAAAGTGGTACATATATAATGATTTTTAAAAAAGTGTGTAATGGGTTAAGGAAAAGGGGGTATAGGGTGTATTTTCCTCCTAAAATTAAGCCATCAAACATTTTTACCAGTCTAATCAATTCTATTAAAAAAAATAGAATTTTTATACTCAAAATAATAAAGAAAAGTCATCTAAAAAGTTCTTCAAATGTAATGATTTTAAAATGAAGGTAAAAATGACATGGTTAATAATAATAATAAAAAAGTGTTGTCTCGTGTAATTTCCTCTAAAAATCTTAAAAAATAAATATGAATGGGAAATTACAGAGATAATACTTTTTTCATTAATTATATTATTTTTCTTTAATATCAAAATCATTACGTTTGAGGAACTGTGTAGATCACCTTTCTTCAATATTTTGAATATAAAAGTTCTAAAATTGATTTGAGAAGTAAAAATGTTTGTAGACTAAATTTTAGAGGTATTCATGTAAATATCTCTGCAAAAAATAATAATGAACACGCAGGTAGGCTTGTTTATAATTATTATTGGGCTCTAATTCCAAGTAGCAGGAAATTACATCTTCTGCTCCTTTTTTAACAAATCTTATTATTTTTACCTTTAAACAAAAATCATTACATTTGTAGAACTTTTTTTTATTATTATTAAAAATACAATTTTACCTCTGTAGAGTAAACCTAAGTGAAAATCCTTTATTGACTACTTGTTGTAAATTTTAAAATTATATAGGGGTACTATGGGTACAAAAATGATATGGTTTTTTTTTTTGGTTGTAAATTTTACTCTTCACTCAGAAGTAATAATGTTATAAAGGCTCATTTTAGAGCCATTCCTGTAAATTCCTCCAAGTTTATGATATTGATCCAGTCCAAAAAAAAAATGGTTCTTGTTATTGATACGATGTGTCGTAAATGCTTAAAAAAAAAAAAAACAAACAAACAACCAACCAACACGATGAGTCGGAAATCATATGCCCATTTTTAGGACTACTTCCTTTATTTTCCTTTTTTTATGTGTGGTTTTGAAAAATATTTAATTTACTTAACGACTTACTAATTATTTATATCAAAGATAAGTCTAGTAACTCACCTAGTAAAATTATTTTTTTCACGACTTGATTTTACCACCATGCCCAACTTTAATTCTAACGTAATTGGAATAATTTATCAAATGACCTCTTTTTATTTTTTTTTATTTTTATATATAGTTTTCAAAAATGTTTATTTTTACATTTTTTAAAAAAATATATGAATTAGTAACTTCTAACTTAATTTTTTATGTAAATATTAGTAAGTCAACTACCAACATGTATTAAAAAAATAATAATAAACATAATTTTTATATATATATATATATATATATATATATTAAAATAAAAATTTATTGGTATAAATGTCTTTTTTCATTTACTTGAATTGACACTTTGTCTTTTATTAATTTTTACGTCGCTAAATCTCGTATGTTACTGTTTATTGACACTTTAATTTAAAATTATTTACTAATTCTGGACCACTTTTATGTACAAGTATTGGTAAATAGTAACATGAGGTGTTTGCTAACGAAAAAAATAATCAATGAAGAGATAAAATATTAGCTCCAACCAATGAGCCTAAAATAAAAAATACCCAAATGAATATAAGTTGCTTTGTGAGCTAGAAACCATAACCTCTAAGTCCGTTTGGGATTTTACCATTAACTTTCTCCGAACTCAACTTCAAGATAGCGTGATGGTGTCTAGAATGGACCCAGAGAGTACAACAATAGCCATCTCTACCCAAATTCATCCCAATAAAAAGAAAAAAAGGAAATAATAACCCCCTTAGCTAAAAAAAAAAAAAAAAAAATAGTGAAATTTCGCTTTCAAAGAAAAAAGCCTTCCCATAAAATTTTCCAAAATTATGGAATCCCAAGAAACAATTATATAGGTGCTCTTAAACGTTGTACCCTTATCTTTTAATAGAGGCATGTGCTACCAATGGGCAAATGAGAATATAAGTTCGATGGCTTCTACCTTTGTACAAGCCTATGTCGCTTTTTGTTGTTGCTAATAGGGCCAAGCAAAGAATCACAAATATAGATTTGGAAATTTTATTTTATTCTTTATTTTTTGCTTCTATTTTAAGCTGTGAAAGTGAATTATTATCAAAAATATTAGTGCAGCTAGTTAGGTACAGAAGTTACAGTCAATCCAAGCATAATTAGATGGTTAGAATGTCATTCAAATCAAAACATATTTGTGTTTGAACAAACTACATATATTTAGTTATTACCTTTCTTTGACTAGACCGTACTATTAACTTATTAAGCTTTGACTAAATGAAATATTATTATTCATACACGTATTAGAATTTAGAGTTCAGCAAAAATGCAATTTCCTGTCACAACTCAATTCACAATTCTTGTTCATCTTCCGCGTTGGCTTTGACTTTCTTCTCTTTTATATACGCAAACCGAAAGAGTACAAACCATTCTATACGTTTTCTAAAATATCCAGCTCTTTCACAACAATTATGTGGACTTGTATATACATGACTTAGTTTATCATCAATTTTAAAAGTTTAGACTGTTAATATATGAACCGAAAATAATTTTATATTTGGTAAAATAGGATAATAAGACTGTTTCTTTTTGTGATTTAAACAATATTTTGGTAATTTGAATATGATTGAGATTCAAATCATGATTTAATACATGATTACTGTAGCTGAAATAATATTCTTTTCATAATTTATCATGATTCAAACATAATTATTGTAGCTGAGATAGTGTTATTTTTCGTGATTTGAATCATAATTCTGAACGAATATTGTTTTAATGAGTTGAATTATGATTTAAATAATATTATTGTAGCAAAAAGGAAAAATAATAACATATGAATAG
>WUAT03481572.1:0-15625 GCA_010015005.3 Ulmus americana | reverse complement strand
CAATTTTAACATTAATAAAGTGTCCAGCTTTATTCAATCAATTGCGGACTGTGTATTTAAACTATATCATTGACATTTTATATTTCCACATATGAACCCCTTATATGTCCAATTCAAGGTTTATATAATATAGTTTAAGACATCTAGTTTACTTGTATATATTCAGTAAATGAACATAAATAGGACACAAATTAATAACATGAAATAAAACTCCTTTATTACATAATCTAAATGTTATTAATACATTGAAATGTATCTAACCCTAGGGTATAGATCCTAACACCGGCAACCAGCGATCCTCCAATAGCTAAATTGACTCACTGGAGCCAACCCACCATCTAAAACCTGCTTTGATCACCTTTTTTTTCCCATAACAAGCTTCGTTATACATATGACGTCTTCGAACCAACTTTAGCCTTGAGGAAATTTGAACTCCATAAATAATAGGCTTTAAATACATGCCCCACAAGAGAATTGGGCTCTCTGAAAATCCTCTACCCTTGCTTAGCTAAAAAGGATCTGTCAAAGCACACCAAGTCTCTAAAATCCAGCCCTCCACCCTCTTTGTTTTGAAATTTTTTTTTCCCATTTCCCCCAATAAATCTTATTCTTGTCACCTTTAGAACCCCACTAAAGCATTGCTATAAACTGATGAATGTCTTTCATCAGCTTGTTACAGATCTTAAAACACATCATTGCATAGGAGTGAATTGCTTGTAACATGGCTTTAAAAAAAAACTTCTTTACCCGCAAGAGAATACAAGTAGTTATTCCATTCATTGACTTTAGTCCAAATTCCATCCTTGATCAAAGTAAACATCTCCTTCTTGCACTACCCGCAAAAAGTGGGAAGATCACAATACCGCTCATGACACTCCACCAGTCACACTACAAAGAAACAAGACAGCTCTCTCTACACATTATCATTCTCCATTGAACCAAAACATATCTTTAACTTATCATAATTGACAAGTTGACCTGACTCAGCCAAATAACACTCAAAAATATCCTTACAAACTTCACAGTCAGCCTGGTTAGCTTCGAAGAACATAAACCTATCATCTGCAAATAACATATGCGAAACAGTTAGCCCCATGTTCCCATATTTAAGCCCAGAAATCCCATTTCATCTCAGCTTTAGTAAGTAAATACGACAAGCCTTCCATACATAAGAGAAAAAAGAAAGGTGAGAGAGGATCTCCTTTCCTTAACCATTTCCTAGGCCAAATATTCCCACAGACTTCACCATTAATAAGAAAGACAAATGAAAAGAGACCTCACACATGCCATTACTTTCTGCACCCATCTATTGTCAAACCAATCTTCGACATCACTTGCTCAAGGAATCATTATTCAACCCTATCATATGCTTTGGACATGTCTAACTCAAATGCCACCTTCTTGCCATTACCAAAATGTTCTTCCTTATCGTATGGATACCCTCAAAACCCACCATTACATTGTCGTGACTAAGGCGCCCCCAATGAAAGCGCTTTGACAAGGCACCATTTTTTGGGACTTGTAGGTTGCACACCTTGAGATGACTGCACAATAATGCCAGCCGAATTTGGAGACCTTATCGGTGTGAAACCCGAGAAAATTTAAATATTATTATAAAATTGAATTTTCTAGAATTTTTCTGAAACTATGATTTAATTATTCAAATTTCTTTTTTTGAATTTTAATATTCTAAAAATAAATTTCGAATTAGTAAGCAAAAGGACGGAAGCATAACAGAGATTGAAGTACAAATTAAAATCAATCAAGAGGTAAATCTCAAAGATTTACATCCTGATAAAATTACAGTGCAATGTTGATTTAAATCGAGATAGTAAGTTTGAACACAAGATTAGGGGGAAAATGAAATAAAGTTTAAATTAGGATTTCTGATATCATTGCTCATTAATCAATATTACTGGCTCGATAAAAATTTTGGCAAGTCTTTAAAGAGATCAAAACTAATAAAGCTTAGTTGAAAAACTGTACTAGAAATTATAGTATTATATAGTAGAAAAAATAATTAATCCACTAATGGAAATATATATTATTATATAGGGTGTCAGTGTAGCACTAACAACGGCAAAAGGGAAAATCTTCCCCTAATATATAACATTAGGGATTGGAGCTCATTTATTAAGCACAACCTTAAGAGGTCATTTTTGAAAACATGATGAAGTAGAGAGAGGAATAAGGGATAGAGAGAGAGAAGGGATTAAGAAAGTTGAGCTAGGTGTAGTCCTTTATGATCCTTGATCCTTCATGCCTCTGTTTTACCCTTGTAGCATGCGAATTAGAGAAACATTAATACATAAAAGTTTAAGAGCATGAAATTCTCTTAGATTTAGGCTCAATAATCTCCTTATTTAGATTTTTATAGAGCAACTTATGGGCTGTTAAAGGTACATAGTCAAAAGCAGTCCGAAGGTAAGAACTTTTTTTTTTTTTTTTATTACTTTCGGGTTTGACTATGGTATGGTTAAGGCTCTTAGAGCCATATTTTGTGCACCAAGTTTTGAGCCATATTTTTTGCACCAAGTTTTGAATAATTTTTATTAATGTGTTAGAATTCATGTGGTGAAGTTTTAGATTATAAAGAATCCATTCGAGGTCTCAAAGGAAGGATTTAAGGTATAAATCCATCTCAATCCATTGAAAAACTTTGCATATGCAAACTAGTTCTTCGTCGAACTCCTTTCTCTTTCTTTTGATGTGTAAATCTCCAAGCTTACTTGGAGATTAGAGAGCAGAAAATCCGGAAACAAGCTTTTTCAAAACTTTGGGTGAGGTTTGGTAAAAAAACCCCCTTGTTTCTTCTTGTTGATGTTGCATGCAAATTCAAATTGTGGTTAATCTTGTGATATATGTGTGTGCATGTATATTTAATGTCTAAAATGAAATCTTGAAATTTGCATGCTTTGGAGAATGACTATAAACACCCTAAAATTAACATGCAAAAATGATAAACTTACTAGGTATTGTTCTAGACAAGTTGGAAGTAAAAATTCAAAGTGGTTCTTGATAGAAACCAAAATTTGTACTCTATTTTGCATGTTGTGATTGAATAGTCAAATGAAGTCCAAATTTAGCATATGATAGGTTCCAAGAAAGTTTGATGAGTCGTGAATGTTTTGTTAACATTTCAAGTTTAGATTCAAAATGGGTCACAAGTTTATGCAATCTAGAATGCAAACTGCTCAAGTAGTGGGCAGATTTGGTGTAGAGGTCAAAATGTGTACAATTTGTAAAATGGGTATGTTGCATGTTCTTAAAAATGAGTATAAATTATCTAGTACTAACATGAAAATGTGTGCTAAGGAAATTCGTAGTTGAAAGAGTTAGAAAAGTTAATAGATGGAACAAAGATTCCCTAAATGCCTTGAAATTGCATGTTTTTAAGGAAAATGCACATTTTGCATGTTGTGCTTTTGAATGTGATGAATTAAATACAAGAAAATGTGAGTGTTTATAATTCGTAACAAGGTCCTGGAAAACATAGAGGAAAGTCTTAAAAGATAGATAAACGAAAAAGGGTTTGATTTGGTACTAAAATTGTAGAATTTGTGTAGTATGGGCCAAAATGTAATTAATGAAAAAACTAGGTAAGATCAGGAATTTTAAATCTTAAATAACAGAAGGTGAAAAATGTGTTTTCAGTTTCCAAAAGCTTTCAAACATAAAAGTGATTAATCTCTTAAAGAATTGTCAAAAAAGATCAAAATACTATTTTGTAAAAATTAAGGGACTAATATGAAAATATGTAAATCTGGAAGAAGAAGAAACGATACTGTTTCCAGTACTAGTTGGTGTTAAAATGGTCATGTTGACCTAATTTCAAGCAAAATAAAATTTTATTTTAATTAGAAGATCTTTGTAAGGAAGCTATATTTCAAGTAGTGATATTTTATAAGAAATGGTATTTTAATAAAAACAATTTTAAAAGCATTTGAAAATTTTGAAATACAGTAAATGAGTTCTTTTATTGGAAAATAGCTTAAGTTATATTTTGTTAAAATTATAAAAAGTGGTAATTATTAATAAGAGAAAAAAAATTAACTTGACTAAGGGATTTAATTAATCAGGATTAGGACGTAATTAAGGTTAATGGGAAATTAACCTAATTAATTGAAATTAAAATGTAATTAAGTTTAATCAGTAAATAACCTAATTAACTGGGATTAAGGTATATAATTAAGATTAATTAGGTCTAACCGGTATTTAATCTAATTAATCAAGGTTAAGACAAAAGTATGATTAATTAGGATTAATCGGTCTACTTAACTACAGATCAAAGAGTAAATGAGATTAGGGATATTGCTAATCAAAGTAATTAAAGAATAGAGACATAAGATTTAACCGATTTAGCTTTTCAAAAATGAACGTGTTCAAGTGCATGTTAGACTTAGGTCAAACTACATGTTAGTTCTACCAATTAGCTGAGAGTCTAGCCTAATTGAGGGTTAAAATCTTGATTAGGATGTATTTCATCGACGGAGTAGACAAGGTGAGGAAATATTGTGAAACATAGCAAAACCATAAATAAAGACCTCACTTACAACATGAAACAACTATTATCAAAATGTTTGTGTTGTGTAAATGTGGATGTTGAAATGTTTTGAGATGCATGGTTTGTTTTATGATTTAAACTGTGATGTTGAATGAATTGCTCTATGATATTGCGTGAAATGTTCTACGATAATCTGAGCATGAGGTTGCTACTCACAAGTTATATTGCACGTATATTTATATATACTATTATGTGTATAAAAGAGAAAAGATTAAAGGGAAAAGGTTTTCAAAGAAAACATTTTTATGGTGTCATATCGAACCTCACAAAGAGAGTGGCAATGTTATGATATGTAATAGACCATGAGTGATGGCAGTTAGGGCCGTTCTCCTGGCTCCCCAGTGGTAGCATGCAAGGGGTACTACACTGGGCCTATAAAGAAAATGAATTTAAGATGAAAGAAGATTTAAACCAAATGATTTCAAAAGTCAATTTTGCATCAAAGATATTTATCAATGTGCATTATATATTTGTGAATTTTATGAATTGATTTGACCGCAATTTTGTGAGACCATGTCTGTATTTGTTGAGCTTTCACTCATGACCTACGTCCATGTTGTAGGCAATCAAGGAAAACAGCTTGCTACCTAATTGATGTGATGTACTGTCACCAAGCATTGTGTAGAGGCAACGGAATAATATTAAGGGAATCCGTTGTAAAAAAATACGTTATGCATTCTGAACTATAAACTATTTTGGTATCACAATCTTAAAGTTTAAGTTTAAGACCTACATATTTTGAAATTTTTTTCTCTGTTTATATATGTAAACTTCAAGGATTTAAATAGGTACTGGAAAAAATTATGCTTAATGATAAAATAAAAATAAAAATGGATTTCCAGAATGTTGGTAAATTGAACGTTTTCAAACATGACAAAAAATGTTTTCAAGACAACATTTTTTAAGATTAATAAACTTAGGTAAAAGAAATCAAGTGAATCATTAAGTTTTTATTTATATTTGAGTTGCAACAAAAAGTTTTTGCTAAGATGCACAATAGTTTTGGAAAACTATAGTGATGTTTCAAAATATATATATTTATTCACTATTTTCCAAGTATTAAAAATGGTTTTAAATGGAGACCTCTTTGAGGGTCATTCCAGATCGTTCTCCAAGGAACTCTTGTAATAAATGAAAAGATCCTTTCACAGTCCCTGACTGACTATGAGAATTTTTTGGTGATCTAAGAAAACCTCTGGGCTTAATTTCGACCTTTCTCACCTTATAACTTTGGAAACACCTCCTTTTTGTTTTCAAAACGAGTGGCCTTGAAGCAATCTTTTATTGGTGTGTGTATAGAAAATCTGAACAAACAATATACTCTCTTCAATTCTTACTCCAAGTGAACAAAGTACAAACAATGAAGAAATATGAACCTTCTAACTAGATTTCCTAAGATTCATTATTTCTAAGTAAGGAAAGTTGAGAGAGAAAATAATTCTATACTCAACTTCAGTCAGTCAAAAAATGAAAAGTGTCCCCTACAATTACAAGAATCCAGTATTTATAGACTAACTAAAGCTTATTACAATTCTTCGGAAAAATATCCATTCTCCTACAGCATTATCCTTCGTCAAGTTATCCTTCGGCAAGCCTTCCTTAGGCAAAGCCTCCTTCGGTGAATTCTCCTCCTGCAACCAACTTCTCTTCATCATTTGACAATACTTCTCCAAAGAAACTCTTTGCTCTACGAAATTGCCTTACTATTGCTTCCCGACTAATCAGAGACTTCCACGTGGGGAAACCCAAAATTTCCCCACCCAATTGGACATCTATTTAAAGCCATGGACCAAACAAAGGAATATTCTTGTCCTTATCATCCATCACCATCTCTTGTGCTGATTCAAATACACTCTCTATTCATGGCCAACCAACCCACACCAGAAGCATATATATGGAAACTTTTCATACTTAAACTAAATACACTTCTATCTTCCTTCCCCTGGCACAAATTGATTTTTCCACTATGATAATCACTTTGAAATGGACATAGTTGCACCAATGTGTAACATGTGCATAGTCAAAGAGAACCTGCACCAGTTCTCCTGTAGAGCTTGCAATTTTTCTAACATTGCCTTTAGTAAAGAGCTTAACGGGAATACCAATAGCTTTCGCCCAACAGGTCTCTAGACTTTGGCCAACGAGCAGCCAGTAAAACTCCTCTATTTACTAACCAAGGACCCATTTCCAATGCCATCTCAAACAGCTCTCCATCTTGGAAGGAAAGACCTAGCACACACGTACAATCCATTTGATCAAGTATCTTAAGATTCCAGCCAATGTCAAGTCCCCAGATCCTACTAAGAACGGTCTTAATCAACTTCTTGTTTCATAGTTTCCTAGTCATTACCTTCCAAGCAAATAAGACTGTGATTTTCACAGGTTCCGCCGGAAGCGGCTCCACTCCTCATTATCCCCAACTTTCAACTCCAAAGTTTTGCTCGCCAGTTCTTCCAAATCACCTTAATCTCTTTTAGCCATTATTGAAGACTGTCTAGATATAATGGCATGTTTGAGACGTGATTTAAACATGATTTTAGTGATTTGAGTAGGATAATTTTTTGAACAGGATTGTAAAAATTTTGGTAAAAGTAAGTAGAGTCCACAAAATTAAAAAATAATTTATGTAAAATGTGGTGAAGATATTGAGGTTTAATAATAAAATAAAATGAAAAAATAATATTTTATGTAAAAGGTAGTGAGAATATTAATAATATAATGTAAAAAGTGATATGATATATGTGTGTAAGATATAAAAAGTGATAGGGTTTAGGTGTGTAAGATGATAAAATAAGGTTAGATGATATAAAAGGTAATAGGGTCCACATGATATAATAGAAGATGATGATAGTTAGAATAGGAAAAAGTACGATTTTTAAATAATTTTAGAGAATAAAATATGATGGGATTTTTTTGAGTGAGGTCTAGAATAGGTCTATATATTATATATTGTCTAGATTTATTGTATATTTAGATCTATTGTATGATTTGTGAATAGCCTTCTTAAAAATATGAAAAGACATCTAAAAAATATGAAGAGTCATCTTAATATTCAATGTATTTATTAAGATTTAAAGAGTCACTTTCTCTATATATACTCATAATCTCTTTCAATAATATTCATTGGGAAATATAATGATAAATTCTTCTATTTTCATATTGATTGAGAATTATACAGATAATTTGTTGTCTTTTCATATTCTCTTTCTTTTCGAAATAATTTGTTGTCTTTAAATTTTACATCTTCATATTCTATTAAGATAATTTGTTGTGTAGGAAAAATAATTGTAATGTTCTTAACGAAGGCTTTCTTAGAGAGCAAAAGCTTTTTAGTGGGTTATAATTGGGTTACATTAAGACAATATAAAAAATAAAAATAAAGAACTAAGGGCTTTCCAATGTTTTTAACAAAAATAAAAATTAAAGAACCTAGATAACAAAATCAAAATGGTTCACAATAATAGTGACGCGAGATCGGCGAGGAGAGACAATAGCATGTGATGGGGTCGACATCCCCTTTAAACTCTTATTAAACTTGGATAATCCCATAATTTTGTGGACTAAACGAGAGAGAGTACATGTTCAAGTTCAACATTCCTAGTTGAACTCCAAAATCAATTCCTAGAACCTCTCCGTTTCTCTTTTCACCCAAACAATTCTCACATGCACCTGCTCCCTATGTCACTACTTGCGTTCCATAAGCTGCGTAGCGTACATATGTTTATATGTATCAAATTCTTCTTTTTTGGATTGATTATGATCCAACGGTTAGGGTTGTAGCGTTCCACCAAAATTAGGGACTAGAAGATCCAGAATCATTTGGAATATACGAAAACAAAAAGATATGAATAGAGCAGTACAAAATATTTAATCTAATTAGGTTTTTAATCGATTAAATTTAATCTAATTTAATTATATTCAATCTAATTAGATTAGATTAGATATTTTAAATTTGATTGAATTAGATTGAACTTGAATTTCATATACCAAAATTCAATTAAATACAATCCAATCCAACTCATCCCCTATATATTAATTAAAAATAAATAAATTTATATCATATATTTGTAACTAATTAGCTAGTAAAATGTATCTAACTAATAATAAAAAATATATATATATATTTTTTTTGTACACAACTTAAAAAATTATTTATAATTATAAGAAAAAAATATATTTTTTTTAATATTTTAATATTATTATTGAAATCAAAATAAAATAAAATAAAATTGATGAGTTTTTTTTTTTTTTTTGGTTTACAAACTTCGTAATTACTTGTCAAGTATTGTATTATAACTAATTATAGTATGGACTTTATAGCTATATTTTATTATATGTAGTTTACTTTATGTTATTGTAAATTTTATATACTAAACTATGCGTAAAATACTTAATTTAGATAAATATTTGTATTTTTTTTACATTAATCAAATTGAATTGGATTGAATTTTAAACTTTTATTAGATTGAATCGAATCCAAAAATTAAAAATTTAATTAACGTTAAATTAGATTAAATATGTTAAAAACATATTGGATTGAATCAATTTTCACCCCTTGTTGTGATGTAATGTAACCTTACAATTTGTAAAGAAATAATCAACACAATTGAACCTTTTCTTAAATATATATTAATTTATATATACTGAACTATTTTTATTTCACGGGTATAGTATACTAAATTCTCAGATGTAATTTTTGTTTTTATGAAATATTTTTAGCCATTTTTTTTTTACTGGAATTTTTAACGATTTTTTAGACAAAATTAATAGATAAAAAATTAAGATATTTGTATTGTTTAATTCTTGCGTGTATACATGAACTTTGTTTTTTATACAGGAACTGAATATAAGAGCATTCTAAATTTTTTTTATCCTTTAATTTTGATTGTAAAAACACTGAAAGATAGTAAATTTAAATGTTTGTCTAAAACCAAAAGAAATCTATAATATCTCGACAACACAAATATTTCTCACGAAAAAATTTAAAATTATAGGAAATTGATTATTTTATTCTTATATTATATCTTGAGAAAATTATTTATATGTACCATTTAGTTGTCGATATGTTCAATTTGACCCCAGCTTTTTGAGGAGTTTAGTTAGGTAGCTCAATGTTTTACTTAAATTCGCTCTGGTAGCAATTAATGCTCATATATATATCAATTCTACCCTCTACTTTTGAATTAAAAGTAATCTATAAAATTATATAATTGTTAAAACAATTAAAATAAAACATTAAAATTTTAAAAACCCCTCAAATACTTCATCTTCTCAATATCACCTCCCCTACAACCATCAATGTCGGTCCACCTCTATTACCGGCCAACCTTCATCGACCTCCATTATCAGCCAACCTCTGCCAACCTCCGTTACCAGCCAATCTCCGATGACCCAACCCACCAACGCTGACCTTCACAAGAAATGGAATCTCTCTCTTAGTTTTTTTGAAAATCAATTTCTGATCCTGATGATTCAAACTATTTGGTCTGCCAATTCTTCTTCAAATTCCCTGCAACCCAAAAGCCAACTTCATTAATCCTTCTCAAACACCTAAACACAAAAAGAAGAAAAAAAATGAAAATTTCAATTTCCAAAGCTTGTTTGGGAACTGATACAAATATCATAATAGGTAAAGCCATATTTGACTCTATCTCTAATGGTGGGAACAAAAACAAAACTTGGGTTCATATCATAATTTCTCTTTTGATCCAACAATTGTCCTTGCCTAACTTCCCAATCTCCAACACTAGAACCACCATTGAAGTTGTCCACAAAGCTCTTCTTCACAACCTAAATCCTCCGAAATTCACCCAAAATCAAAGCCAAATCCTCCAGAATTCATCCAAAGTCATAAACGTGGAAGCAAAAATCCAAAAACCCAAATCTACCAAAACCATCTCATTTAATTCATGAAGTTGGCATATTTTGTTCAACATGGATCCAAGAAGAAAAACAAAATTTTCCAAAAAAATATTAAGGGGAGAAACACAAATTACCTTCCAGATATGGATTTCTTAGTGAAATGGGCGATGCCAGGTGCCAAAAGGGCTACGTGAAAGTGTTTTCCATTTGCCATTTTAGTTTTGGGCAGGCAGGGAGGGGTTTAGTTGGGTGAGGGGGGAGTGGTGAGGGTGATAGTTGGTGACAGAGTTTGTGTGCCGACGAGGGTGGTGGGGTGATTAGGACATGAAAGGCATGGGGGTGGGGAAGAAGAAGCTTAATGGTTTTTGAAAAGATTAAATGATTTTTAACGTTTTTTGGTTTTAATAGTTCTTAATACAAATAATTTTTGAAAGGATTAAATAAGTTTTAAAACTTATTAAAAAAATAGTTTTAATGCTTTTTAATAATACTTGCTCATTGCAAGAAAATTCGTCTATGGAGATGACATTTAAGCGATGACAAATCTGAGTGTTGTCGGTTCGCCTATGATATTAATAAATTCAAGGACCATATAGCGATGATATGTGTCATCGCTATAGTTCTGTAAATTTCCCGTAAAAACTTAGTGCCTTTTTTTCGTGAGAGGTAAGGATATATGTCGTCCCTATAGGGCCCAAATATTTACGCGGGAAAGTTTCGCGTTATTTTTATGCGTAGATATTTGGGAGAAGAAATGGGGTCGATTTTTGTGGTCAATAGCGACGATGTTGTCATTACTATAGGTCCCAAAACTTTTAGATGCCAACATTTCTCGCTTTTTTTGTGTAACGACCCGCCCTTTTGGGGCCGTTAAAACCTTAACATTAAAACCTTAAACCTTATTTAAGTTTGGACACTTAGTGTCAAAATTAAGGAAAATAATTTTTTTTTTCCAATTACCTTTGAAAATAACTTAATGAACTTTTAAAATCAATTTTGGATCAAGAATACTTTTAAAAGAAACAAAAAGGGAAATCATTTACCTTTATATCGTCTTATCTGGAGTCTGCTTTTCCAGACAGAGCTAGATGAAAGCTAACAGTCGTAAAACATTTCTTCTGGAGGACTTATCCTTGAAAAACTTTACCCCCGAAAGGATCACCTCGAACAATCCCTTATGAAATCTACCTTCCGGATATTTTCACTTAAATATGCAAAATAATTTTGATGCAAATAACCCAAAAGGTTTCTTTCCGAAAAACAATAGAAAAATGCTCTCTTAAATCAAATCTGAAAGGTCTTTAAACAGTAAAACTCCACCCCAGGAGAGGAATCCGGAGGGTTTTCCTTTACGTAAATAGTACCATGCAAAAACTGGGTTTCGGAAACAATTTCTTTCCTACAACGTTGAAAACTCCTTTTCCTTTACGAATCCGGAAGGATTCAAAACTTTACTTTTAATGCTCAAAATATGTTCCTATTCGGAATATAAAACATTAAACCTTAAACTTTAATACATGCTTTGAAATCTCAAACACATTTTTGACTTTACATGTTTCTTTTAAAACCTTAGCGGAAGCTTAATCTCAATATTGTTTCCTTTTCGGTGGCTGCATATCAATCCATCACCATCCTCCGGATCTCAGCTTTAGCCCAGCACCTCACATTATTGGCTTCTAGCTGGAGCATCTACAACATATAGAAAATACACGAGTGGAAAACTCAGTAAGTACATTATCTTTCTCACTAAAATCATATTTGAAAAGCATAAAGAAATCAAATTTATGAAAATATTATGCAACTCTTAAAAACATGCTTAGGCCCCTTTTTCCTTCCTTCTTTGTGTATGTACCCGTATTTAATCTTCCAGATAGATTCAGAACACATCCAGAAACTTATTCGTAGCCTTGACCAGTGAATGCCCCATTGTAAATAAAACAAGGTCGGGCATACACTTCCTCACAATGTAAATAAATCATGAGAAAACATTAAAACCTTACCTTAAAACCATGTTCCCGAATGGGATTTGAAACTCCTTTAAACACAAACAAGACAAGTTAACTTACCAAAACAATACCTCTAACATTATTATCTATCATAGCATACATTGAGAAAGATAAATAACTTGCATAACACTTTGCACTTTACCAATCAAGGCATAGCTTCCTATCTAGATAGCTAGCCAACATACATCACATAAACACTTGAAAACATTTAAACTTTTCCTTTTCCTTTAAAACATGTTGTAGATTAAATGTACTTACCGCTTTGCTCCTGGATGCCTAACTCCTTCTCCGGAATATGCATAATCCAAAAGGATTAACGTAAAACATTATTCGTTAATTTCTTTCTAGATAGGCCTTATAATGACCAAATACAAAATTTTATTCTTTTACTTTATTAATTATCGTTTCTATATTTCTGTTATAGGATATTCTCAACTAAAAACATTAGAGTCCTTGAAACTCAATTTTTCTCATTCAAAGCTTGCTTGAAACCAAGTTTCTCAAAAGGGCATGCCTTATCGGCTTTAATTCTTTAAACCTATCCATAGGAAAATTCCCATCTTTTAACACATTAAATTTAACATCTTAAGCTTTCTAAAAAGGTATTATACATCTGTTCGGGACAAATTTCGTATTTCTTATTTTACCCCTCTAGTGAGACAGCTGGCAACTTGCCACGTCATTTTACGATAAGGGTTCACCGTCACAGCCCATCACATAGGTTCAACGTGATGACCCATTCCTAAGGCCCGCCTCGGGTCCTACGTCAAAAGCCTATGCGGCTTAGATTCAGTATCATCTATGGCCCATCTCATGGAAAGCCCAGTCGCTAAGATGGACTACTTATGAGTTACTCACTCTATGAGTCAACCTACTCCATGGGTCAGCCCATTCTACAGTACACTCATCCCCATAGGCCCAAGTCATCCTACGAGTCGGGTCACACCTTACGGTATGGGTCACATTCTACGGGTTGAGTTAACTCATGGGTTGGAGCATCCTATCGAGTGGGTCGCTCCATGGGTATTGTCAGTTCCTATTTAGTCTCTTGACTTTCGTAGATCTGACCATGTAACTTCCCATGGGAGTTACATAGCATTGAGAGCACATCATGGGCTTCAATGCTTTATTATGGCCATTAGCTTTGTAACTTCTTACAACCCAACGATCCCCATAAATGTCCATCATGAGACCTTTGATCTCTCTCTACATCTATAAGTGCCCAAAGTGACACAACTTTTGGGGGATCGACCTCTAGACACAATAAGACTTTTGGAATACCTTGGATCATTTCCATCTGGTCCTGTCACTCTCCTCTTAGCTCATACTTGAGACTCCACGCTTCCCCTCTCCTACCAAGAAGTTCTTACCTGACTCTTGGGTTCCTATACACCGCCTAGCGCCAAGCCCGCCTTGCTTACATCCACAGTCGCGCTATAGACTCCCGATCACAGTACCATCTTCTTTTGTTCCTTAATATCTCTTTGATATCACTTTGCACCCTTGGGTCCTTCCTATGATCTATGTATTGACTTGACTGTTAGAGTTCCTTTGGCCGGCACCCCGCCAGTGTCAAGGACTTCATGATCATCATCTGATTCTTTGTCTTGCAGGTTAAACAGGTTACCAATGGCTCCAACATACCATGAGATGTTCAATTGTAGAAATCATTCCCTATAATTTGGCACCCACCGTGGGGCCTCGGTAATACATCATATACAACTGATCTTGCGCCATGGCAGAGAACTTGGGCATTCCTTCCTTTGCTCCAGACTTCGTGGCCCAAATCGTTGTGCTCACTGCTCAAGTCCAACAGAACACCAACAAGTTCATGGTTCTCAAGGACGAGAACGTGACTATATGCCACGAGAATCGTAATTTCTCAGAATGGTTCTCCGCTGTAGAGACCACTCGCCTAGAACTACTTTTCCAGGTCCCAATCACTCACATGCAGTCACTTGGGACTCTCGAGTTAGGGAACTCTTCAACACATCCCTCAGGTGGATTGCCAACGGTTCATGGCATACACCAGCCAATCATTTAAGAAGCTCTATCGCTTGTCACCAGCTCTGCGGTTGACATGGCCTTAATACACGCCATATTTGCCTAGTTGAATACACTCAACGCCACACCCCCCAGAATGGATAATCTGCCATCCTATTTACCCTTGGGTGTGCATTAGGGAATGATCTCCGTGTTCCATTCTACACTACTCTCCTACTGATGGCTGGTCCTACTTGCTAGTTAGCACCTCCTATCTCTACCGTCAACCAGGCTTTGAATGTGGCATCAGGCGTAGGCGTCACTCTACCCACGAGTGGCTCAGATCTCCTCTCTTCACCTAGCACCATGATAGAACAAGTAGTGGCCAAAAGGTTTACTGAAATTAATGCCATGATCCAAAGGATCCTTAGGGTCCCAACTCCTCTTAAGAAGAGTCTCTCGCTGATAAGTCAGTTTTTAACGACTTATTCTATTAGCTTTTACTTGACATTTAATTATTTTAAGAGTAATTTTGGTTTAATTATTATTCTTATTATTGATTTAGCTCATAAATAGCCAAGAATACAAAACGAAGTGATTCGGGGTGAAATCAGAGTTGAAACGAAGAAGTTATGCCATTTTGTGATTGTGCTAAATTTGGGCAAGATGGACTCTTGAGCACTTATTAGTATTTTGGCCATAACTTTCTCATAAAACTCCAAATTTGATATTCTACATATGCCTAGAAATCTAAGAAATAGAGCTACAAGTTTCATGAAGACACCAAAAACAAATTTTGAGCGCCGCGGCGGTGGATTCATGTCTGTCGCGGCGCCCGAGCATTAAGTCAGGGCCCAGCGCCGCAGTGGTGAAGCATTTTTGCCGCAGCACCCGAAGTGAACTCATGATTCATATAATTCCACCAAGACCGCCACATTGATAAGTCAATTTCGTCGCGGTGCGACGCTCCGATTGGGTGTTTAAATTGCTGTTATCTTGTATTTTAAAGATCAGATTAAGATGGGATTGGAGGGATTTTACTCCTATTGTATTCTAAATGTATTGGAGGCTATAAGTAGGTTAGATTAGAGTTTATTTGGGACATCTTGGAGACTTTGGAGAAGAGGAGAGTGTGGAGATCAAGGGGTTTTGCTGAGTTTTCTGGTTTATTCTTCCTTTATCTCTATGTTTTTATTCACTATGGTTATGT
>WUAT03481462.1:0-15625 GCA_010015005.3 Ulmus americana | reverse complement strand
CAAGCAACAAAAAACTATAGAAGCTCTCTGGTGACCTCTACCGTATCCAATAGCATCGTGGAGAGCCACTCCGTGATTATGTGGGATGCTTCAACCGAGAAAAGGTATCCATCCCATTCTATAACCGAGAAACTGCGGTCGATACTTTTCGAAAGGGACTCCTACCGATGGTGAGCTCTACAAGGACTTGACTAAGTTCAATTATTCCACCATGGAAGATGTCTTAGCCCATGCGTGGACTGAGATAAGATGGGAAGAAGATGAGCTCCATCACGTTCGACACTCCTCATCCTGTGACTCACGTTCCAAGGATACGCATCCTAAGGAACCCTTCTAAGGACTTGACAGGTGACCCACATTACGCCCTACATCACACTCGACCAAACCATACTCTACCGCTCTATGTTAGGGATCCATATGCGACCAACATCATTCGCTCGACAAGACGCCTACTTGGTTGAATGTGTGCTCATCCGGAGACTGTGCCCACATCCTCGAATACAATCTCAACATCGAGCCCGTTGAGTGTGTGGCTATCACGAAAAATATGGGCAACAGGGTCAAATGGCCCCGAAAAACCAACAACCCAGACTCTAAGTGGGATACTACTAAGTATTGTGAATTCTATGGGGATCATAGCCATTCTACTATAAATGTCATCACGGGTGGCTCAGAAGTGAGTAGAATTATATACTCCATCACTAGGCAAAATACACGTGTTGTAGTCAATCTGGAAACTAGCGCATCTCCTACTCCACCAAGCACAACTTCAAACCTTGTGTTCTCCTTCATTGATAATAAGGACTCTACCCTCATCAATCCTCACCATGATGCGCTCGTCATCTTGTTACTCATTGCCAATTGCAAAATAAAGAGGATCCTAGTAGACAATGGCTCATCCACCAACGTCATCTTCCTTAATGCCTTGAGGGAAATGAACATTGATGAGTCCCATATCCACCACCGCTCCAAGGTCCTCATCGGGTTTAGTGGCGAATATATATTCAGGTTGGGGGACATCACCCTCCTGGTCTACACAGCTGGAGTTAACCTCCACATTACTTTCATCATGCTTGACAATCCATCGGCCTACAACGTCATCCTTAGAAGACCGTGGATCCACGAGATGAGGGCAGTCCCCACCATGTTCCACCAAGTTATCAGATTCCCTACCACCTGGGGTCTCAAAGAAATCAGAGGAGAACAAGTTGTGTCGCACGACTATTATCGCAATACCTTAAGGGCCAAGCCCTCTACCTTATAGCAACTACAGTCTACCCTGGCTGAGCATGCAAATCCCAATCAATTGGGCATAGACAATATTGATGATATCTCCATCCATCCAAACTTTCCAGATCACAAAGTCCAGTAGGCGCACGGCTCAAATTCGACCTCCACCAAGCACTCATTGAATTTCTCAAGCAACATCATGACTACTTCACTTGGTCCCACAAGGATATGACTGGCATCAGCCTAGATATAATAGTACACAAGCTCCAGATCGACCTCGACCATCCTCCAGTCAAACAAAAGTGCTGCAAGTTCACTCTTGAATGCAACAAGGTCATTAATGAAGAGGTTCATAAGCTACTAGACATCGAGTCAGTTCGTGAGGTACATTACCCTGACTGGCTAGCCAACGTTGTTGTAGTACAAAAGAAGAATTGGAAGTGGAGAGTGTGTATCGATTTTACTAATGTTAACAAGGCCTATCCCAATGACTCCTTCCCACTTCCACATATTGATATGCTGGTGGATGCTACCGCTGGTCACGAACTACTTAGCTTCATGGATGCCTTTTTAGGCTATAATCAAATCCTTATGCACCCAGATGATCAAGAGAAAATTGCGTTCATCACCGAGAGGGGCATCTTTTGTTACAAGGTCATGCCTTTCGGTTTGAAGAATGCGAGCATAGCCTACCAAAGGCTAGTTAACAAGATGTTCACGAACTACCTTGGGGACACTATGGAAGTGTACATAGATGACATGGTCATCAAATCTCTCCATGCAGACCAGCACCTCGATCACCTACCAAGCATTTGAGGTACTCCAAAAGTAGAACATGAAGCTCAATCCTACCAAGTGCTCTTTCGGTGTAGCGTCCAGAAAGTTCCTAGGCTTCAAGGTCACACAATGTGGCATCGAAGCCAACCCTGACTAGATCCAGTCGATAATAAAAATTCCATCTCCTGGTTACATACGAGACGTCCAACACCTGGCCGGCCAAGTGGATGCACTCTCTTGTTTTATCTCATGCTCCTCCAAGAAATAGCACCTCTTTTTAAGCACACTCCGCAAGTCCAAAGACTTTGAGTGGACACCAGCCTGCGAATAGGCTCTCCAAGACCTCAAGAAGTATTTGACTTTTCCTCCACTCCTCTCTAAACCCAAAGATGGAGAGCAATTATTCATCTATTTGGTAGTCTCCGAATCAGTAGTAAGTGTCATGCTCATCCAAGAAGAAGATAGCAAGCACTTCCTGGTCTACTATATGAGTAAATCATTGCTCGACGTTGAGACACGCTACACTTAGCTAGAGAAGCTCGTACTCGCACTTGTCACGGCAGCTCGCAAACTGCGGCCTTATTTCCAGTGCCATCCAATCACCATACTCACAACCTACCCATTGAAGAGCATCCTACACAAGCCAGAGCTCTCTGGAAGGCTTACCAAATGGGCTACGAAACTAAATGAATATGACATGACTTTCCAACCGCGCATTGCACTCAAGTCACAAGTATTGGCTGATTTTATCGCAAACTTCACTCCAAATGTTACTCCACAAGCTAACAAGGAGTTACTCAACCTCACGGAACATTCTACTTCCAAGTGGACAATTTTAGTTGATGGATCAAGCAACATCAATAGGTCCAGAATTGGTCTAGTCTTAACATAACCCGAGGGAGATGTGATCCAACAAGCAATACGCTATAGATTATGCGCTACCAACAACGAGGCAGAGTATGAAGCCCTCATTTCTGGACTCATCCTTGCCAAAGATATGGGAATCAAGAAGATCGATGTTCGATCTTATTCTCAGCTAGTTGTCAACCAACTCCTTGGAACATACTAAGTCAGGGATTTACAGATGGAATCCTACCTAGACCATGTTAAGACCATGCAATCTGCCTTCGAGGAGTTCAACATTGTCTAAGTACCTAGACTTGAAAATAGCCATGAGAACGCCTTAGCCCATTTGGGCTTATCCATTCCTAGAACTGAGTCCCAAGCCATTCCACTCCTCTCTCTCCAATGGCCTACCGTATGGAAAAATCCACCCGCTGAGGTTACAACAAAAACACATCTGACACATGAATGACACCTATTATGCGTCACTTAACTAGCGATGAACTACCAGATGAAAAAAACACAACATGACGCCTCCGAGCTAAGGCCGCAAAGTTCACCATCCATAATGGCCAACTCCTAAAGAGGTCTTTCTCGGGACCCTACCTCAGGTGCATTACTCTGATCAAGGCAAGCCACGTTATATCTGAACTCCACCAAGGAAAATCTAGGAACCATGCCAAGGGACACAGCCTTACTAATCAAGCACTCACTGTAGGCTATTACTGGCCCACCTTGGATCCTACGCCAAAGCCCATTGACATCATCATGTAGCTAAGGTTCTACACTCACTATGGCCCATCTCAAGGAAAGCCCAACCGTTAAGTTGGCCCACTTATGATCTACTCACTCTATGGGTCAGCCCATCTACGGTGCACCTTGCCCCACAAGCCTGGGTCATCCTGCAAACTGGGTCACACCTACAGGTTAGGTCAACCCATAAGTCGGGGTATCCCACTGCACAGGTCACTCCATGGTTACAGTTAGTTCCCACATGTCTCTTGACTTTCTAGATCTTACTATGTAACTTCCCATGGGAGTTACATGGCATTGAGAGAACATTATAACCATCAATGTTCCATTACTACCATCAAATTGTAATTGCTCATGCAAAGTCCAACGGGTAGCCCCTCATAATAGGCATATCACCTTGAATCCCCATTATGGCTCCCTTCATCTCCTCCTTCCTATAAATACTCAAAGACACACAATCTTTGGGGCTCCTCGCTTTTTCCTCTATTTGGGACCTCAAAACTCCCAGATTCCTAGAATCATCACTTGAAACTCTTTGTTTCCCATCTCCAACCAAGGGCTCTCTCACCTGAGACTCTTAGGTTCCTCATACTCCGCTATAGCACCAAGCCTGTCTTGCCTACCGCTACCGCCATTCCTTAGACTCCGGGTCATAATAACACTTTCCTTGATTCTTTGATGTTCTTTACACCCTTTTATATCCTCTTAGATCTTTCCTCACATTCTACCTACTAACTTGACCATCAGAGTTCCTTTGGCTGGTACCCCCCTGCCAAGGACTTCAGGATCACTGTTTGATTTCTTTGTCTTACAAGTTAAACAAGTTGCTGGTGAGTCCAACAACATGAGAAATTCAATTATAGAATCCGACCCCTATATATTGATGTTGAAAAAGCAAAACACCTTGTCGATGGGGAACAACTTCAACTCCAAGAAAATACGAAAGAGTGCCTAGATCCTTTAGGGAAAAACGTTGAGGAAGACAATCAACAAACTAGGAAACAATATCTTCATTGTTATTAGTAAGTATGATATCATCGACATATACTAGTAAATATAGCAATTTATGGCCAAGTTGAGAATAAATAGAGAGGTGTCAGAGTGAGAATTCTTAAACTCGAAATCAACAAGAAATTGGTGTAACTCATGATACCAGGCCCGAGGAGCTTGTTTGTGGGCGTAGATAGGTTTGTGAAGTTTGCACACATGGGTAGGATGATTTGAATCAATGTAGCTAGGAGGTTGAGCCATATACATAGCTTTAGATAAATTTCCTTGACGAAAGGCATTGTTGACATCCAATTGGTGGAATGACCAACCGTTGCTTATTGTAATGCTAAGCACAAGTCTCATAGTAGTAGGCTTAATAAACAGACTGAATGTTTCAAGAGAATCAACACCTAGTCTTTGATAAAAACCTTTGGCCACAAGGCAAGCTTTAAATCTATCAATAGAGCCATCATAATTTTGTTTAATGCAAAAAATCCACTTATAGCCCTTAAGATTAGTGATTCCAATGGGAGAAACGAGTTCCCATGTCAATATAAACAAGAGCATCATATTCTTCAGACATAGGTTTGCGCTAGTTATGATGTTTGAGGGCTTGAGTTATGAATGAGGGTTCAAGGCCATGTGAAGAGGCTAAGTGATTGTGAAGGTTTAACTTTTGAATTGGTTTGGTGATATGATTTTTGGCTTCAGTAGTCATTAGATGGCAAGAGGGGTGTAGAGATGTAGGTTTTGAGTCAGGGGAGTGTTAGATAGAGATGGGTGGTAGGGTGTCGAGTGTTTGTTGGGTTGGAGGTGCTAGTTGTTGGGATGGTGGTGAAGAGGATTGGGAAGGATCAGTAGCAGGAGGCAAGTCTTGAGTGTGTACTTCTGGAGTGTTAGAATATTGTTGTGCCAGGGTAGGGAGTGAAATTGTGATAACAAGTGGAATCCAAGTTGTAGTTGTAATGGAGGTAGGACGGGGCAACTGATTGTGGAGAGTGGAGGAAATATGGATTCAAAAAATTGAATGTCAAGAGACACGTTTTAGAAGTGGATGGTTCAAGGCATAGGTATGCACTTTCAGATAATGAGTAGCTGAGAAAGCCACACGGTTTAGATTTTGGAGCTAGTTTATGAGATGAATAAGGGTGAAGCCAAGGATAACATAAGCACCCGAAAACCTTGAGTTTAGAATAGTTTGGCCTGGTGTGGAAAATTAATTCAAAGGGAGTACAAAGGTTGAATATAGGGGTAGGCATTTTATTAATCAAGTAGATAGCAATAGTGAATGCATGAGACCAAAATGAGAGAGGAAGGGAGGCATGAGAAAGTAAGATGAGACCAGTTTCGAGAATGTGACGGTGTCGTCTTTCAGAATAACCATTATGTTTAGGTGTATGAGGTGGAGTAGTTAAATAAGTGATACCATTTTTAGAAAGGAAATATTGGAGGCCCATATATTCTCCCCCATTGTCTAAATAAAGGGTGATGATTTTGTGTTTAAACTAATTTTCCACAATGGTTTTATAATGCTTAAATCCTTTTTAACATCTAATTTTTGTTTGAGTGGATAAAACCAAATGTATTTTGTAAAGTGATCAACAAAAATTACATAGTACTTGAAGCCATTAGAAAAAATAATTGGAGAAGTCCATACATCATAAAAGACAACTTGAAGAGGGTGTATAGAGACAAGTGATGAAGTAGAAAAGGGTAACTTATGAATTTTATTGCAGAGGCATGCATTACTTGAGAAATCTTGTAGCATAGGAGAAGAAGTGTCCAAATGATAACTAGAAAGAATATGTTCTAAGATGGGAAGAGCCGGATGACCAAAACGATGATGCCAGTTGGTTAATGTTGTTTTAGCAGTGGAAAAGGCAAGAATTGGGGTAGATATAGGTTTAGGAACCGACATTTATATGCTCTATCCTTATTACTGCCCTGGAATAGAATTGCCCCCGAGCGAAGATCCTTAACATAAAAGGAAGAGGCTAAGAATTCAACTAATGCATTGTTAGTAGTATAGAATTGAGAAATGGAAATTATTTTCTTTTTTTTTCCTTCATGTTTGGGACACAAAGAACATCGTTCAATGTAAATTTTGAGTTGGGAAAGGAAAGAGTGATAGAATTGATGTGTGTGGTGGAAAGACCTGTACCATCTCCAATCATAACATCGTCAGAGCCACTATAGGGTGAATAAAGAGATAAATTTCTCAAGTCTACTGTGACATGGTGAGAGGTGTCACTATCAAGTAACCATGTTGGATTGGTAGATGCATTATTGCCAGCAAAGTTGACTCGGGGCTGCCAAGGAATTGTCGAATTATGTGATGGTGGAGGTGCTATGGTGGAGGATGGAATTGGAATCACTTGAAAGGAAGAACATTTCTTGGCTGTATGGCCCTAAATGCCACAGATTTGACAAAACCCCTTATATGGTCAAGATGGAGGGCAGTTGCTGCATTATGGGGATCTTGAGTCAAGGAGCAGGGGAGGACATCTAGTAGTGGCAGTTGGGGGGCGCCAATTTGTGCTACCAGCACGAGAGGAATAAGAGGGATGCTAGTTGGAGTTGGACTTTGGTGGATGCCAAGTATGGTTGGTCCTGTGTGTTGGACTAGCAGTAATTGCTTCTACATTTGTGGTTGCTAGAGTAGATGCTTCAAAAGAGAGAAGCTTCTCGTGAAACTCAACAAAGGAAATGGAGGTGTCACGAGCTTGAACCGCATGAACAAGTTCATTGTAGTCATTTCCAGTTCATCCAATATCTTTTCTGTGAGATCTTCGTGATCATTGGTGCACCTAGTATAGCCAATTCATCGACACAGGCTTTGACAAAGTGAAGATACTGAGTTATAGTCATAGTGCCTTTCATTGGATTCTTTAGTGGATTTTTTACTTTTTTGATGTGCCCATGAGAAGGTTTGGCATACATGTTAGCAAGAATTGTCCATGCTTCCTGAGAAGTTCCTATTCATGCAATGAAGGATATAATGGTAGGGGGAAGAGAGCCATTCAAGGCATTAAGAAGTAGCTGATCCTAGAGAATCTAAAGTTTGTGAGAAGAATTTGATGTTGTGGTGTTGCTTACAGTTATGGTTTCTAGTGGACAGGGTGTGGAGGTGAACTCCTAAGCATGAACTCAATATACCCAAGGAGATCATATCCAATGAAAAGAGTTTCAAATTGAAGCTTCCATGAGATGTAGTTGGTGGAGGTGAGTTTGAGAGGTGCTTGAGTAGAGATATTGATGGTGATGAGGTGGACCTCATTGGCCTGAGGAGTAGCGAGAGTTTCAATATTGGACGAGTTGGGTTGGGTGTTCATATTGATGTTGAAAGATAAGAGAGAAGAAAAAAAAAATTAATGGGGGAGAGTAAAGTGATGCTCTGATACCATGAAAGATTGGTATTCAATTGAGGAGAATTGCACACTTTTCATTAAGCAGAGGGAAGTAAATATAGATCAGTAAAAGGTAACCAACTCACGCCTAAAGAGTTGGGTGACTCAATGGAGTCCTATTCGTAAGGAAGATTCAAAAACTAAACTAAGTGATAACTGCCTATTCAAAGATTGATATACAAAGGAAAGTTTAAATAGCCAAGATATACAGTTCTAATAACAAAATTAGTTTACACTCTGATACTAAATTGTCAATCTTAACATTTTCTAATTGATGCTTTGTTTGGTGTCCCTTGCACATGACAAAATCACGTTAAATGTCTCTATCTAATTTTGTTCTCTATGGGTGCTACACCTAAGTATCTCCTAATACTTTCATTCCTAATTTTATCCTTACAACTTTTACCACACATCCATCTTAATATATGCTAACTACCTCCATCTTATTCATATGTTGTCTCGTAGTAGCTCAACATTCTTAACCATAGATCTAGCATAGTTAGTCAAATAATTGTCTTATGGCGCTTTCCTTTTTAAACTTGCAAACATCCTTCTATCGTATAAGATTCATGATGTCATCTCCATTTTGTCTAACTAGCTTTAATCTTATGGTCTATATCTTCTCTAATTGCAGCATTCTTATAGATTATAGATCCTAGATATCGAAAACTCTCACACTCTATGACGTCTACACCTTTGATTTCGATTGAATTACCTATCCCTCATGATTCAAGATCAAAGTTGCAAACTAGATATTCTCTCTTCGAATGACTAATTTTAAAACCCATACTCTCTAATTTGTTCCATTACCTATCTAATTTTCGACCTAAACCTTTGCTAGTTTCATCAATGAGGACGGTATCATCTGCAAACAACATACACCAAGGTAGCAAAATGACAACAGTTCTGCATATTAAACCAATGACAATAATCAAGCTGTGATCTTCTCCATACAATATGGCTTGACTTATTCACTATTATTCTCACTTATTATGTAATATTTTTATATTTTTATCATTTATCATCTCTCATTTATTGTGTAATATGCTATAATTCAATTGCATTTATTCTGCACATATTTAACATAGTTTTTTGATATATTTCAATTGTAAATCTTTGTATACAGTTGATTCATCTCAATGAAAGAGTCATCAGTTTTCCATAATCAGTACTTTGTGTAAACCTTTTAACACACTCAATTAGAAAGCTTTGGAACCTAGAGAGATTGGAAACCTCTCAGAAACTAGTGTAAAGTGCTGCCAACTAAGATATTAAAGCTTTCTTCAGCATATTGATATTTTGCATTCTATCAAAGATAGTGCTATAAATATGGGTGGCACAACACGATGAAATTCATGCCATACGTGCCGTGCCGTGCTCGACCCATTTTTTACGTGCCATGCCAGGCCTTGCCTAATTAATAAAAGGGGTGTCCAGCGCGGCCAGTAAGCATGACTAATGCATGCCGTTCTGTGCCGAATAACTTGCCTAAAAAAGGGTCGAAAACGTGTCAAAGTCAAATATGAATAAAAATATGTTTTCTTAATAAATTAGATAAATTATTATTATTAACTTACTAAATTATATAGAATTTTAAATATAAAGGGAAATTAAAATATAAATTTATAATAAAAATTAAATTAAATGAACTAAAAAGTTTACAAATTACTATTATCCATAATAGTCTTGTTAAAAACCTTATCAAGAAAAATCTAGTGAGATAATAACTTGGTAAGGGAAAAATAGTTCGTCAAATTGAAGAAATGGTGTTGTACATTACATAATATAAAATAAAATTAAAACTTGATTACGTAGAGTTCAATTATCATCTTCAATTACTTGGTTGCTATTCCCAGAAGACTCTTCATTGAGGTATAAATGTGTCATGTTATGGATAACCTCTTCATTTTCTATTTCTTATTATGCTCGTTCAGCTGCATGTTCCCATGTGGATTATAATAATCCGACAATGACTTTGGTTTACTTTATATATATAAATATAATTTTTAATATTTATAATTAATAAATATTAATATATCATGCTTGCGTGTCGTGCTTATGTGTTGTGCCTACATGCTTAACGTGCTGTACCGCATCGACACACAGTGCCTAAAACCTAAGCCCAACACAGTCCTATATATTGCGCCATGCTAGCACGACACGCATTTATATTGTGCCAGGCCATCCCCATGCCATTCATAGAAGAATACGTGCCTATTTGGCCCAACCTATATTTACTACACTAATCAAAGATGAATCTCGAATCACTAAGGCTTTGTTTGGATCTAGGAAAGTGCTAAGGAAAAGGGGAAAAGAAAATTACAAAAGAAAATATTTCTTGTGTTTGACCTAAGAAAATTACAAGGAAAATATATATATATATTATAACTAAAATAAGGAAAATCATTTTCCTTGCAAAAACATAAGGAATGGGTGGAAAAAAAAAAAGAAATGGAAAATTTATCGGGCTCTGCCTTTTCTTCCCTCTCCTACCCCTCTTTTTTCGCCTCTTCTTCTTCCTATGATGCAATCGTCGACTTTGCCTTTCGATCATCGACCACGACCATGACCATCGAGGCTCTCTTTTCAAGCTTTAGTGAATCTGCAATACAAGAAAACTAGAAATAGACAATGATTTTTTCCCAAAAAATTCCACATTGATTTTTTGAACTGTTGTGTAAGATCAAATACAATAGTTTTAGAGTTTCATCCAAATTTGGTGTTCAAAAAATACCACATTTTTATTCACATTGTTGTTTTTATTATAAAAATAATACATTTTAAATTTTATATATATATATATATATATATATATATGAAGCTGTATTTGATGAAATCATGTATGCTACAATTTTTGTGATAAAACATAGTGGAAGAATTCCCTCCAACTTTTTATTTTGCCCCCCAAATTTCCCCCCATTTCCTAAAACTAGTGTCGTTGCCCAGTTTGCCTAAAAATGACAATTTCGGGATAATAGTCGAAACCAAAATCTCGAGGCGTGCTTTATTTTTGTAAAAGCACCTTTAATTTTTTTTTTTTTTGCCCTTTTCACTCAGAACCATTCGTCTCTTTCTCTCTCTTTATCTCTCTCTCTCTCTTCTTCTCTTCAAGCTCTCATTCTTTTTTCTCTCTCATAACTCATCAACATCCTCACATTCCTCTCTCTCTCTCTTCACCCTCACACCCTCACATCTCTCTGTTCGTGACTGCAGTACTGAAGCCTAAAAGGGACTGCTAGCGTATCCTTCGTCGGTGGTTCTCAACCTTTGGATTTTTCAGATTCCAGAGTTTCCTAAAGGTTTTTGGTGGCTTAAAGCTTTGGGTTCTCCAAAAATGGCCACCTCTAGTGAGAAGAAGCCCAAAAGGGAGAGAATAAGGCAAATTGGCCATCATTTGGGTTTCATTGGTGTGCCTTTTGCAAAATCGGTAAGCTTCTTTTATCATTACTACTGATTCGAGTTCTTGCTACTTCTTTAATTTTTTTTATTTGTTGGTTTCAATTGGAATTTTTGTTTTGGGTAATTATTTTGGGTTTTTTAATCCGGTGACTTTGAGGTCTGGGTTCTCCATTCTTGAGTTAGACCTATGGGTTCTCCAGTTCTTGGCTTTGAGCTCTAGGTTATCTATTTTTTATTTTGGAAAATGGTTAGAAGAACTTTTTGTTTCTAGGTTTTTCTGTAGGAACTTTATTGTTCTTGCCCACTATTTTTGAATACTTATACTCTAGTTTACTGCTTTACTGTAATTGATAAGCTTTTCTTTGTGTTGATTTGGATGTTATGACAATATCAAAGATGAGTATTTGTTTTTGCTTGTTCTTCTGTTCAGTATGTTTTGGCCTGATAGTATTTGTTGGCTACGTGTCTTTATACTAATCAATCTCTTAGCAGGGAACAAAATTTAAGGAATCAAAAGATGTAGAGGATGGGTGAAATAGCAGAATACGCTCCACTTTGAGTTTAAACCATAATTTCATGATTTCGTGTTCTTTAAGAGGTTGTTGAATGAGTGGAAGGTGAGTACTTGCACAATATAGGTTTTAACAGTTTGTGTAGCTTTTCAAGTAACTTTGTTCATGCATATACACATACCATTGATAGTGTTTGAGTTTTTATCAATAAGGAAAGTAGTACCCAAAGTTTTTACTTCTTATATGTATTTTATATGTATTGAGATGTGTAGCTTCAACTTCTAGTAATTTTTTGTGATATCTTATATTCAGTATGTGACAGTTGTCTACTTGTTCCAAATTATGAGGGTTTTTCATAGCCATTGTGCGTTTTATAGTTAACTCAAAACTCTACATGCATTTGTTTGAATGAAATTCTAACCTTGTAACTTGGGTGATTATTCTTCATTTGGGTTCACAGTTCTCAAGATTATGCAGGGCTATCCATGGTAATTAGGGATATAAGAAGCGTACAAACTTTGGATATTATGGAATTATAAAGCGTTCTGTGTTTTTTATTTAGTATTTCTTTACAATATGCAGGGTAATGTTCTTAAAGTTTTTGTCAATGGTGTGGTGGCCCAACAAAGTATGATGTACCTAATGGAGAGGAGAAGATAAGAGCTATTTGCACAGTTTGTGGGAAAATTACATACCAGGACCACAATATGACAATATCCTATGAGTTATCTAGATGGGTGCCTCACTTCACATATGTTTGAGAAAAACATGATATAGATTGCTGCCTCCTTTACCTAAATGTAAATTACTTGACCTCTTAAGTTGATTAAGAACTCAAGTAAATTACCTTTAGGTAAAGGAGGCTGCCACCTATAGCATGGTTTCTCTAACATCTATGAAGAGAGACAACCATTTTGAACCCAGAATATGCATTGTTAAGATGCCAAATGCAGCTGGAATTGTAACTTCCAATACCAATTATTAATGGCATCATCATCGGCTATAGTTTGATGATATCATCTCCCTTAACTTCAGAAGCACTAATGTCATCTCCTGCACTATTTATGCCTCTATGTGGTCACCCACAATCTCCTTAGGGCCTTCATTTGATACAAAGTCTGTATCACATAAAGGTGTTAAGGATATTCTGGGTGACTACATAAAGGCCTGAAATAACACAAGAGAAGACATTATTGCTTTTGAAGCTAAAGGAGATGATATCATCTAACTACTTCCTTGGAAGATGCAATTATTACTTGGTAAGGGAAGCTAATATGCAGAGTGAGGAAGGGATGTAATTGATGATAAGTTGGCAACAAAAGTGATTGAAGAGATGGGAGATTCCTTGTTTGCAGATGGATCATTATTGCTAGCAGGGGACTTATTTTCTAGTATCACTACAACAATTCCACAAACAGACCATTGTTCGTTTTTTTTAACCACCGTGTAAATTGAAATAGTGGTAAAATTATTTTAACCACCATTTTAAATTTTGTATAATGCGGAAGACATTTTATGAAAAGTAAAATACTACTTTGTCACGAAAATAGAAGTTATAAAGATTAAACAGCCACTAATGAAAACAATGGTTAATTAATAATTTATATACCACTATTTTGTTAATAATAGTGGTTGATATTCTTCACAAATTGTGGTTAGAATTCAAGTTAAAATATTAATTAAAAATTACAGTAATATTCATTTATAAAATACCACTAATTTATTTACATAGTGGTGATTTGTTTCCCACTAAAAATTTGACGCAGCTAGAAGTCAATATTTACTTCCCTCTTTACCCCAAATGTGTCTCCATGCTATGTGAAAACAAAAGAGTCAAAAAAAAATTTACTAAGTGTTACACTCAGAAGTTACCTTCTCTACAAACACCCTCGACCCTCCACCTTCTCTAGTGACCATCAAGCTTCTCCAGCAAACATTGACTTTCTTCAGCGACCCTCAAGCCTCGACCTGAACCCCTGACACCATCCACTCTCCCATACCCACTCGTAGAACCCTTTTCTCGCCAAAAACCCACTTCTTCCTGAGGAGGCTCATTTGAAATGAATCTACTAGTACTCCCACCTATTGCTTTGATTTTAGGGTTTCCAAGGCTAGGGATTTTGGAAGTCCCAGTAGTGGGTTTTCGGGTTCACCATTTTGGGTCTCAAAATTTGAGTTTTGATTCTATTTTCACTATATACTAGGGTTTCTATTCTGATAGTATGATAATGACACATGGGATATATTGGTTATAATCTATTGGTGTTTTGTTACATGCAAATCAATTTTTATTATTTTTTAGGGATTTTTGTTCTATTATATGCTTGTCCTCAATTTTTAGACTATATAGATGATTATCATATTCTATTTTATTTATATATAATTTGATTTTTTATTTTGAAATATAATGGTTTTGATTTTGTAAATTTCGTTTCTATTTGAAATTCTTAGAGAAATTGTAAGAAGAGGTTTATCTCGATCACTTTTATTTCTAATTTTTTGATAAACTTTCCGGTAAAGTGTTTGGAACAAAAGAAAAGGACAAGAAAGAAATAGAAAACTATTTTCTGCTTTGGAAAGTTATCTTTATCGTTGAATGTTTTGTTTAGAGATGTAGGGTAATGAGATTTGTTGACTCATCAAAGCTAACCTTGGTAACAGATGTATATTCGTCATATGAGACAAACAAGCCATAGGCCTATATTCTAATTTTGTTTTTTTACCCGAATCTATTAATGTTGTTGAGTATAAAGCCCTGCTTTGCTAGTCTAAACAATAAAACTCATCATTCTTAATTTCCAAATTACCCTGATTCTGTGTTTTCTTGAAATTTCAGAGTTTTGATATCCCGCTGCTCTTCGATAGCACTACTACTAGTTTTGGGTTTGGAATACTTTTTATTCTTGGTATATTGTTGATCTATCCATGCTAAGTTTATACTATGTGTATTAGTTTTCATATGTTGTCTTGTTCAATTACTAATAGTTAGCTTCTTTTTTTTTTTGGGCTTTGGTATGCCCGAAATGATGAAATTGTTTGCATGCTTTATGGTTGTGTTTGCGATAGATGCCTCTATGTACTAACCTTAGATAGATTTTCATTTCTGGTACATATGTTTTACTGCTTGTGTTGTGTACTTGTGATTCATGTTGATTGCCTTACTGCGTTTCTGGTCTTTTTAGTTTAACTGTTTCTATTGTCTTCATGTATTAATGGTTTTTTGTTTATGGTATTTGAAATAACCTAGAGGGGGGGTGAATAGGTTAAATACTATTTATTTTGTCAATTCAATTTATAATTCAACACTTAGTATAATTTTTTTAATGAATTAAAACAAAACTGAAATATAATGAATAAAATAACTCTTTAGTTTGCGGATAAAATATTCATTAAATATAATTTGATATATAAACTTATAGATTAAAAATAATGTTGATTATATGACTTAGAAAAGAATAATAAGGCTGCCGATTTTAATATTGAAAAACTAAACATTAAATAATGCAAAATAGAAAACTAGAAAAGACACACAATGTTTCCAATAAGACTTCTTCTTATTAATAGGTAAAAAGCTCACAGCATAAAAACCTAGGTCTCTTTCTACGACGAGAAAGGTTAACTTTTCTTTAGTACTCCTAATTTCCTAAAGAACAAGCCTCCTACAATCAACACTATGATCTAGGGTATGTAGGTTTTTCCAAGCTGACCTAAAAC
>WUAT03481353.1:0-15627 GCA_010015005.3 Ulmus americana | reverse complement strand
GCTCAAAAGGGGAAAACCCAATTAAATTTAAATGAAAAATAAATTAGAGGTTACATTTGCAATATTATCTTTTAGGATAGTTTATTCAATAATTTTTCCCAATATTAGATCACTATATAATGGCTGCAAGGTGTAATTAAGGATATAGATGTTTTGACTATTTAGTGTAAATAATTATATTGGTGAGATTGTCCTTGTTCTTTAATTATTTGAGATGCCTATATTAGATTTGGGGATGTTGCAACAGTAATTTGCTCTAACTAAAAATACAACAAAAATTACACTTGCAAAGGCAATTAAGTAATTAAATATTTGTATTACAAAAAGGAAGACAGAAAGAGAGAAGAGTTAAAACTTCTATAAACTTATATACAAAAAAGGGGTAGACAAAAGACTGCTTTAGCTAAAAAAAAAAATTAACACTATGATTACAGCTGTAAAAGTAGACTAGGAATTATTCTTACACCCTCAATACAACGATGCAATATAGATGTTCTTTATTCTCATATTGCTAAGTAAGTATTTGAATTGTGTTGGATGAAATAGACAGAGAATCAATACCACTTGTTGACGCAGAAATCTAGTCAACGGTCAAAGTGTGCCACTAAGTTATTCTTTCCAAGTAAGTAAGGTAAACTTCCGTTGAGTCAGGTCGACCTTGGAAAGGCTAAAGGAATCTCTGTGAAAGTGATAGCATCAAAACTATAGAGCTCTCTAGAAAATGATTTGTAAAACAAGAAATAATCAAAGGTCGGGAGAGCTATTTCCTCGATTGCACTCTAATGTTGAAGTCAGTACAAGATTTTAGTAATCTTTAGAGAGAAAACAGCAGAGAAATTTTTTCACATAAGTGAGCGTATTTTTGAAAAGGGAGAATGAGGGGGTTTATAGTGATACCTAATAGAGGAAGAAGGATCCACTTTAAAGGAGAAGAAATATGCATCTTCCTGATGAACACATGTGCATTTTGGACATGAGACAATCATTCCACAAAACATGGGCCCTTGTAATAGCGATCACAAAGATTTGTGTAATGTTGTCTGCTTACGTGTCGTACAGATGATTTAGCAACAACTTAGTCTTAGAGATATCGCATCTCAAATTGACAAGTGTTTAGAGACTCCTTAAGGAACTATGTGATTCGGGGAGTAGTCGAGCATGTAAAATAGCTCATCATGAGCGTATTGAATGGACTTGAAGAAGTACTGGGTTTGGAAGTTGAGAAAATAAACAAGACAAGCAAAATTGCAACACCCGCCCTGGGAAGGGCTAAGCTTGGTAGGACCATTAGGGAGATGGTGCGTACATGGGGCTTGGATAAAGGGGTATGTAGCTTGGACCAAGTAGGGTGGCCGAGCTAGGCAAAGCTCGGACTGCGTGCTTGCCTAGCTCAGTAGCTTGACTAGTATGCGCACCTAGCTCGGCAGCTTGCCCCAAGCACTTCGCGCATACACGTCCCGCACATCCTCAGGACCATCATGCACACGCAGCCTAGCACGCTCACATAACAAGGCAGCTCGGACACCTTATGCACCTTGGTTGTGCAACTCGCTGGCCTTTGTCTTGGTCATACACGCAGTATGCATGGCCCACACGTTTCCTCACCTGTGCACATGCACCTGCACAGCTCAGTAGCGCTCTGGTACTCCTCACCCAACCTTGCTTGCCTGCATGCCATCTTGGCAGGGCTGACCTGGTCGGGCTGGCCTGGATGGGTTGGCTTGGTTTGTATCATCACAATACTGAGTTCGTGTTTCCTAGTTCTTTCAGGCGCTAAATTTTGACACAGATAACAATGCCGTCATCGTGTCATTTGCAAATTACTTCGAGATGTATCACACCTCAATTTTTACTAAGTCTGGGTAGGTGAATTGAGGATCACTTTAGTCTAATGTGAGGATAGACGGCAACGTTTGGCTAGACACCGTCGTGGTCAAAACTTTGGGATGCCAACTGGCAATCGTAGCTACTAGCTTTGTCTAGGTAAGATCTATGTGTTAATCATTCTATGATGACTTGGGTTACTCAGTCAGCCATGATAAAAATTTCCATAACAGTTGCTCCCTAGTTTTCGAGTTAAGAGGTTGGCTCGAAAACTAAGTATGAGACATTCTAGAATTTGACTTCTATGGTCACTGAGGATCGCCCTTTATACTTCCCAATTTGTTGGGAAAAACTTAGTATAATTAGACCAGGAGATCGATAAACTCAAGGAACTCTAAGTTGTGATTTCGTCTAGTAGACATTTCGTCATGGATTTAGGCATTGAATATGATTGTATTTGACTTTGTGGTCTTCTTCAAAGTTATAGATCTTTTATATATTTTATCCAAAGACATTTAGATCACCTCATTTGGAATTCGGACAAAGAAGTTACGACCAAATACTGAGGCGAGCATAGAGTCCTAGATCGACTGGGATTCCATCGCAAGTGCCATTCAATCTCTTTTCGGGAAATTGATAAATTATTATGATTTATTATTTAGCTCCCAGTTTGAATGGGAATTTAAATAATTCATGGCCCCTTATTGGACTAGGAATTCCAAGAGTTTTTCAATTAGGAATTCTAAAAGGAGATTTCCTAATTGATCTCAAGAAAAGATTCCCAGTTCGGCCCAATTAGAGAAAAACTCATTAAATTGAACATTAATTCTTTCTCTTTCCTTCTCTCTATATAAATTCAAATGAGCATGGCTTTCTCTTTATTGATAAAAATTTGCATAAAGTAGAATTGTTCAGAGAAAAAAATTTCTTCATGGAAAGAGTTGATTTTCCTTGGGATGATAAAGAGAGGCTTCACTTTTCTTTAAATTCTTATCTTGACTCAGGTTCCTCTTCTGAGTCTAAGGAAGAAATAGCTGAGACAGAGCCGAGTAGAAATTCAAGACTTGAGACTATTGTGCCAACGTCGCGAGAACTTCCTCTCATGGAGGATGAGCAACTGTTTCAAACTAAGCAAGATTCTTGCAAGGTCGTTGAAGCAGTTGCCGTAGGCCCTAAGGAAAAATAGAAAGAATATCCTGAGCCAAGTACCCGTCGCGGTAAGAAAGAAAGGATCCTGCCAATAGTTGATCAGAGGAAGTGCAAAGCTCAATGGAATTTTACTCCGCTGAGAAACAGTGCTCAACCCAGTGGAGTTCGGCAAGGTGCTAAGCTATCTAAGCATAGAGCTCAGCCCAGGGAAGAGCTATATTACCGAGGACAAGCTTTGGAACTTCAGACGCGCGATAAAGAATCTGCAGCGAGGAAAACTGAAAAGCTAGCAAGTTTCCACCACAGTTTTAGTAGCGCCGCCATTGCCTCAAAGGAAAGAGAAAAATAACCCAATTTCCCATGGTGTTGGGATGGAATGGGAAGAGGTCACAGAAGCACCAAGGGCTGAGCTTTCACCAAAGAAAAAATCTTTTCTTCAAAAAGACTTAGAAAATGTTGAAGTCATGAAGAAGAAGAAGACTAAGAAGGTCATCGCCAAAGAGGGAAAAGACCTTACTCCAATTCGAGACTTGACATCGACAAGCAATCAATTTAGATCGAACATTATTGAGGAGCACTTGTGGGATGTATGAAATCCCCAACTTAGTTGGGTTGAAAGCTCTAAGGAAGAGTGACAGACCATGCAATGTCAAGGACAGCAGAGTCGTAATCTATGTAGATGCTATGCATGTTGGGTTAAGATTCCTGATACAGCCTTTCTTCCGTAGGATCTTGTGTACCTTGGGTTTAGCTCCTGCATAACTCAGCTCAAATGCTTATCGCTTACTTGCCGTATTTGTATGTCTTATATTAGAAATGTGGTTTGGGAGAACCTTTGCTAGGTGAAGTTATGCATGCATTCACTTTAAAAGCTCATCCAATCGGAGACTGCTTTAACAAGGATTATGAGGTCTATTACCTCAATCATAGGAAGGAGGCGGACCTAATTCAAGGGATGCCGTCGACAAACAAAAACATGAAGAACCAATGGTTTTAGGAGACTAGGCAATAGTTGACGGATGCCAAGGTGGATGATCTGCCTTTGGGCGAACGCGGCAGGAATGAATTTCAAGTTAAGGTTGCTTGGATTCCGGGAAAGCTCACCGAGGGGCAAACTAAAAACATCAGCCTTGCCTTGATGGTGACTGAGGAAAGAAGGAATTGGGCTAGGTTGACCACACCTTTAGCTTTGTTCAATGCCGGCCTTCTAAGTGTTGAAGCGGTGGATAGTGTTGATTATCCTTTGTTCTTTCATACCAACAACACTCTTCTTCAGAGTAATGTTGATTCTGACGAGGTGCATTCTTCCTCGCTTCCAGATCCTGCAAGAGAGAATGAAAACACTTCAGCTCTCAACATTGTTGAGCAAAGCAATACGAATGCAGTGGGGGTGGAGACGTTGGTGCATCCTAGGAGATCTATACCAACTCCGATGGATGGCAAGCAACGGGGATGCTATAGTAACTTGCTTATATCCATGCGAAAAAAATTCTTCAAGCTCGAGTATGAATTTGCCAAGATCGACCATAGCATGGAAGGTCACGACACAATGGAGGCATCTCTAACGCAGGTCGAAATATTCCCCAAATTCTTATTTCCAAAAACTATTCTTTTATTGAAGAACTAACAGTTTTCTCTCTTTGTTCTTACATATGATCTTTTATCACTACAACAATCGCATTAGCCATGTTGAGGTGTTGGAAAAGTTGAAGGCCAAAGAAGAGGATAGCTCAAACTAGGAAAAAGAGTTGGCCAGGGTGAAGAAGGAGCATGAAGATGCCTTGAATGAAGATCGAAATAAGTATGGAGGAAGCCCACACTGTCGAACTTGACGGAGTCAAGAAGAGCTACATCGTCAAGCTTGACAAGATCAAAAAGAAGCACTCTACCAAACTTGGTGAAGCTAAGAATGAAATCATGGAACTCAAATAAAAATGTACAAAGATGCTAAGTACAAAGGCGGTCTATGGGCAAGAGACAAGACTAAGTACAAAGGCAGTCTATGGGCAAGAGACAAGACTTTGAGGCTTCATCCTGATGCCATGGGTTTCTTCAAGTGGATGGGCAATGACAACGAAGAGATGATTGATATAGTCAGTGACTAGCGAACTTCCTAGCTTTCCAAGACTTAGTTTATTGTTTCCTTCATAGGACTCGGTTGTTTTTTCTTTAGGAACTTTTTTTTTTCTTTCAATGTAGTCCTAGTTTAAGTATGTAGCATCTCACTACTTTTTATCAATGAGAAGAGCTTATTTTTTTTATTTCTTGCAATTGTTATTTAATTTTGTGCAATCACTTGTGAAATTTCAATAGATCATCGCAATCAACTTGAAAAAAGTTTAGCCTTTCGTGTGCATCCGTAAAACTTGTCTAATTTCACGAAAAACGTTTCTTAAGTATCAGACATAGTTTTTAGTATCGTTGGGGTTTCCCTGAAAGAAACTAGGCCATGTCCGAGTTGGGCTTTGCGAAAAGCACTGAGAGCAACTCGGCCCGAGGCAGAGCTGGCCCTGCCTGCATGACAACTCAACTCGGCTAAGGGCCTTACGTAGCCCTACTTGGCACACATCTTGGCATATGTGAGCAAGGAGCTCGGCAAGTGCACAGGGCAACTTGACAGGTGTGGGCAAGCAGCTTAGCTAGTGGTAGCGCGGAGCTCGGTAGGCTAGTCCAAGATGCGTAGGTAGGCAGCTCAGCACGTGTCCATGAGCCTTGCGTGCTTTGTCCCCATGTGCACATACTGTGGCCAGCTTGGCCTGTTGCTACCCACATGTCTCGGTAGGTCGGCTAGTGCCTAAGCCTGGCTACCTTGCACGTTTTGGCAGCTTGGCCAAAGACGGCAACCATCGTAGTCTCCCGATAACCATTCCATACTTAGGAATTTATAAATTTTGAACAAGCATTAGATTTTAAGGAAAAATTGAAATTAAATACTTGAAAATTTAGTTGTTTTAATCGTATTGTGAATTCTAATTATATTTCTAGAATTTTCTAGTCTGAAACTTAGAATTTATTTGGTTTTAACAAGAAAATGGTTTTAAGCATAGAACGCCAATCCTAAGCGTAAGATTTAGTTGTTTGTGATTGAATTGCTTCTTTTTAGGTGAGACGTTCCCACTAGAAGACAAACTCATATTATAACATACTAACTTAGTTTGCGAAAAACTAAGGTTAGGCTTAAACGCCCACATCTATTGTTAAGAACAATCGTTGTTCTGTCCACGATGAGCTCTAAAGTGAGATTGAACAAATAACATTATAAATTTTATAAAATTTAGAGAATCTGTAACACACTATGGCATTGATCACTTGGTAATGTATAGTACCCTCAGAAGTGTTAAAAACTTTTTAAGTCTCTAAGACTTGATGCGACTCTATTGAGCATGCTTCGCGTAAGTGGCAAGAGTGGTCTTAGACATTGTTAAGCGTTAGGTTAGCGAACCATTAAACAATAAGCTCAAAAAAAAAAAAAAGAATAAGAGACAAAACTAAACGAAAAAGAACTCTTTTATTCATTGTTGCTGCAATTACATTGTTTATTCAAAAGGGAAATGCAACGGAAAGGGAAATAAATTGAAAAAAAAAAAAAAAAAAAGCTAAACTACTAATAATAGTGATAGAGGTGTTCTGCGTTCCAAGGGTTGGAAAGTGGTCTGCCACTAAGTGTCTCCAGCTCATAAGTGCCTAGACAGAGGACGGCATAGACACGATAAGGACCTTCCCAGTTAGGCCTGAGAACTCCCACTCCTTGCTCTTTGGTGTTGAGGAAGACTTTGTAGAGGACAAGGTCTCCTTTAGCAAAGCAACGAAGCTTGATATGGCTATTGTAATGTCAGGTGGTGGCTTGTTGGAAAGCTATGGCCCAAATTTGTGCTAAGTCCTGTCATTCTTCAAGAAGGTTGGTATCAAGTGAGAGCAGAACATCGTTGTCTTCTTCATTGATATTTCAACTCAGAAGGTTGGGATTTTGATTTCAACTGGGATGACAGGGTCGACTCCGTAAGCAAGGAGAATGGGGTTTCTCATGTCATAGCTCGGTGACTTATTCTGTAGGACCAAAGCACCATAGGGAACTCATCTACTCAAGCTCCTTTTAACTTCTCCAGCTTTTTTTTCAAGGTTTGCTTAATCTATTTTTTAACCGCTTTAACCTGGCCATTACTTTTCGTATGGGTTGGTGAAGAGAAAACATGTTTGATGCCAAGGTCATTGCAAACTTGTCGAAGAGGTTCATTATCAAACTGGGTGCTGTGGTCAGACACAAGCTGACAAGGTATTCCAAATCGGCAAATGATGTTCTTTTAGATAAAGTTGGTCACATTCTACTCAGAAATCTTTGCCTATGGTTCAGCTTCCACCCACTTTGTGTAGCCCCCAAGCTTTAGGAAGAGGACTGATGAGGTCGATTCCCCATTTAGCGAAGGGCCAAGGGTTGGAAACCAAAGTAAGGTCTTCGGGAGGATGATGAGGAATAGTCAAAAAGCATTGGCATTTGTAGCATTTGCGTACGAAATCAAGGGATTCGGCTTGGATAGTCGGCTAGTAATACCCTTGATAGAGTATTTTGTGTGTTAAGGCTTGGCCTCTAGAGTGATTTCCATAGATTCCTTCGTGGACTTCCTGGAGAGCATAGTGAGCTTGATTTTCATCTAGGCAAACTAGGCCAGGAGAGGAAAATCTTCTCTTGTAAAATTTGTCATTTTGAAGAAAATAATGGACATACTTGAATCGTAGGTGTCACACCTCAAACTTGTCATCAAGTAGTACTCCGTCGTGGAGATGAGTGATGATGGGATCTTTCCAACTTCGTCAGCCGGAAGGGGAACCAAGTTGGTAGATGACTTGGTGCGAGGCGACTCTACTACCTCTGGTGCATTTGACTTCTTTTATTCGATGTTTGGCTTTTGTAAGACTTCAATTGGCACAGACTTGAGCAAGTTATCTTCCAGGCTAGTGGCAAGGCAAGCCAAGGCATCGGCATTAGTATTCTCAGTCCTTGGCATGTGTTAGCAGTATCAAACTGCCCCAATAGCTTTTTGACTTTCTCTAGGTATGGCACCATCTTTTCTCCTTTAGCTTGATATTCGAAGTTAACTTGATAAACAATGACTTAAGAATCACTACTGATCATGAGATGGCATTATGAGACTTCCTTAGCTAGTCTAAGCCCAACGAGAAAAGCTTTATACTCGGCCTGAGTGTTTGAAGCTTTGAATCTAAAGCGTATTGCACAGCTAAGCTTCACCTTGTTGGGACTAACTAGGATCACACCTGACCTCGAGCTATTTTCCATTAAAGGAACCATCAACATAAAGATGTAATTGCGAACTGGTCGGGGTAAGTGGTTTGGCTAGCTATGTACATTGAGGTTGGTAGGTGAATTCTGCGATGAAGTACGCAAGAGCTTGGCCCTTGATTGCAGTGAAAGGCTTGAATTATATTTGAAATTCTCCTAATTCAACCGACTACATGGCTAGGCACCCCAACACCTCTGGCTTGTAAAAGACTTGCTTCAATGGGAACTTGGTTGGCACGATGATAGTGTGTGCTTGGAAGTAAGGCTGAAGCTTTCGAGCCGCAACCATTAAAGCTAACACTAGCTTTTCTATTCTTGGATACCTATTCTCTGCGTCAAGGGACTTGCTTGTATAGTAAATCGGCTATTGGAAGCCTTCCTCTTCTTGGATGAGTGCTGAGCTCACTACTCCTTTAGAAACTTCCAAGTGGAAAATCAATGATTCTCTTACTTGGGGTTTGGAAAGGAAGAGAGGTTGGCCCAGGTATAATTTGAGCTCTTAGAATGATTGCTTACATTTGGCGGACCATGCAAAGTCCTTTCCTTTTTGAAGCACTTGGAAGAAAGGCTGGCATCGATTGGTGATCTGGGAAATAAAGTGGTTTAGCGCAAAAATATATTTCGTCAAGCTTTGGACGTCTTTGATATTTTTTGGCGACTCTATGTTCAGCAATACTTGGATCTATCAGGGTTACCTTCAATCCTGCAATGGTTCACCATAAAGCCAATGAAGTTTTTGGAGGAGAGACCAAAAGCACACTTCGCGGGGTTGAGTTTCATCTTATAGGTGCAGAGGATGTCGAATAACTCTTTGAGATTGCTGATCTGCTTTGCGGCTTTGAGGCCTTTCACTAACATGTCGTTAGCCTAGACTTCCATTGTGCGGCCGATTTGATTCTTAAACATCTTGTTTACCAATCGCTGGTAAGTAGCTCCGGCTTTCTTAAGGCTGAAAGGCATGACCTTGTAGCAGTAAAGGCCTTGATCAGTCAGGAATGCCGTGTGGTCTTGGTCATCTTCATTCATGCGAATCTAGTTATAACTAGAGTAGGCATCCATGAAGCTAAGTACTTCATGTTTGGTTATAGTGTCTACCAACTGATCTGTTCTCAAGAGAGGAAAACTATCTTTCGGGCATGTGCAGTTGAGATTCATGAAATCCATGCAAACTCTCCAATTTCTATTCACCTTCTTGACTAAAACAACATTGGCTATCCAAATATGGTAGTTTGCCTCCTTAATGAAATCAACATTCAAGAGTTTACCCACCTCGGTATTGATCGCCATATATCACTCGACATTGAAAGTTCGTTGCTTTTATTTAATTGGTTTGAAGTTGGGGTCTATGTTAAGGTGATGGACTATGACGCTTGGGTCGATACCCATCATGTCTTCATGAGAATAGGCAAAACATCCTTGTACTCATGGTGAAAGTTAACCAACTTTGTTCGGAGTTCTCCAGTCAAGGATACCTCGATCTTACAGGTTTTCTTTGGTTGGTCTTCAAAAAGTGGAACTTCAACTAGTTCTTTATCTAGCTCCCCATGTTGTTCCATAATTAGTTCTATAGGGTTAAGTTCATCTAACTTTCGGAATTTGTTGGGGTTAACTTCAATATTCCCAATCATGATGCTATTAACTCTATTGAGCTTGAAAGGTTGGTTCGCAATTTCATTGAGTTCTCATGACTCCTGTTGCTATACTTTAAGGACATCGATTCCCCCTATGGTAGGGAGTTTCACCATGAGGTGATAAGTCAAGGTGATTGCCCGGATGGCGTTCAAAGTAGGACGCCTGATGATTACATTATAGACCGATGGGCAATCTACCACCACAAAGTTAACCATTTGAATGTATTGGCCCGGGTGCGTGCCGAGCTCCATTGGTAGGGACATAATGCCTTCCAAGTGTACACTTTCCCTGGTGAAGTCATAAAGAGCAGACTTGGTGGACTCTATCCTTGCCCTTACTAACTCCATTCTGTTGAGCGTGGACTTAAAAAGGATATCATAGGAGCTTCCATTGTCAATAAGGATCCAGTACACTTCCCTTCTGACAATTATGAGATTGACGACTATGGCATCGTTATAAGAATGCCATAGTCCAAAATCTTCTTCTTCCGTGAAGATGATAGGATCATCAGAAAGTCGAGGTACTTTTTTCTGCTTCTCGGCCAAGTTTACCTGTTGTGGGAATGGTTCTAATCTTACTTGGCGAGCATAATTCTTTCTTGCACGGTTAGTGTTTCCGGTCAATGGTCCACCAATGATAGCTTGAACCTCTATATCATGGCGGCCATCAGGGTTATCTCCTTGATGTGGAGGTGTTTGCTGTTGGGGTGGTCTGTTGGCACCTTGGACATACTTTCGCAGTTGTCCATGGTGGATAAGCTTCTCTACTTGATCTTTCAAAACTCTACAATTATCTGTTGTGTGACCAACATCGTGATGATACCGACAATACTTGGTGTTGTCTTGCTTGTGAACTAGAGTTTTGATATTTGGAGGGATAATATAGATTCCTTGGTGTTTGGTCTCAGAGCAGATCGTGACAATGCTAGCAGTGAGAGGAATATAATTTTGGAAGCTTATAATTATGTTGGGGAACAACATTTCTATTGTTGTGCCCATCGTTCTTCCCTCTTTGGTTGCCATTCCCGTTGCCATTGTTATTTGGCTTGGAAGTGCTAACTTGAGCGACAAGTTTGCTCTTCCCTCCAAGAAGAACCTCTTGGCTGAGCTTACTAGTGTCAAGGTTAGAGGTTTTCTCCTCTTCAATGTGACGATGGGTTTCGGTGATCAATTATGGGTAAGTGGCATTCTCATTTATAGACACCATATATTTCAGCTTTGTGGAATTTCTCAAGCCGGTCATTAGTGCTCCCGTCGTGGTAATATCACTCTGGTCTCAAACATTCATCTCTTCCTTTACCAAACGATTTAGGTAGGCCTTGGTACTCTCATTTTTGCATTGGGTAATGATGTACAATTGTCTAGTTGGTTTCCTTTGCACTTTGTTTATAGTGAATTGTGAAATGAAAGATTCAGAGAGTTGACGGAAGCTACGGATTGTCTCTTAGCCTAGAGTCCTAAACCAACATCGGGCGATGCCGATAAGAGTGATGACAAAGGCTTGACACTTGAAAGAATTGGTTGCCGAGTGAAGCTCCATCCAACTCTTGTAAGTTTTGAGGTGTTCAGTCGGGTCACTTGTCCCATTGTACTTAGCATCTGGAAGTTTGAGTCTTTTTGGCATGATTACCATCCTGATTTCTTCGCACAAAGGTGACTCCGTTTCTTCCAAGAGATCCTTCATAACTGGGTTGCAAGGGTTATTATTTTGTTGGAGCTCTTCCAGCTGGCGTTGGAGTTCTTTAATTTGGTAATTGATGAGGCCAGGTACTCTGATCCTTCTTTCTTCTATGTGGCTACGCTCGGCTCGACGGTCCTTCAACCTATCTTGCATATCTCACTAATGAAGGTGAGCATTGAGGTCATCGTGAAGATCATGTTGGTTACCTCGATGGGGATGGTGTTCAGAATCTTCATCCACATCACATGGACAGTTATTCTCGCCATAACGACCAGAAGCTTGGGTACGTCGGCTTACATGAGTCCGAGTACGGCTTCCTTCTAGGCGCTGGCCGCCGTTCTGAGTGTTCCAGGTATGATGGCTACCTGAGGGAGCTTCATTTCTATTTGACCCAGCTGATCGTTCGTTTGGTTGTGAGATCACCACTTGTGGGATCCAGACTCCAAGTTGTTCTACCTTAGGAATGACAAGAACTCCATTGGCTTGAGTGATGACAACTGCTATCTACGTGATGGCAGTGGCGAGTTGGTCAACTCGTTGATTGACATCAAGATTTCCGGTGTTATTGCAAGCATTCTTATTATGTGGCAATCGTCTTCGACCTTGCGGGGATTGATTGTGCTCTTGCATGTTGTGGCTAGCAGTCTTGTTGCAAACTGTTTTAGCATGAGAGTGACCGGGACGTCTGTAAGTGGATGAGCCAACTTCGTTAGGTATGGCAAAGAGCTAAGTAAGGAATTGAGTGTTTTGCTGGTAGGGCAATGTGAATTCTTTCAACACAAGGCCCTTCTTCTACCGCCAAACTATTAACGTAGAAATCTGGTTAACAGTCAAAGTGTGCCATGTGAGCTATTCTCTTCGAGTAAGCAAGGTGGCCTGGCATCGACTCAAGTCTAGCTTGGAAATGCTAATGGCATCTCTGTGGAAGTGGCCGCATCAAAGCTGTTAAGCTATCTACAAAACAAGAAATAATTAGAGGTTGGGGGAATTGTTCCTCCCGATTACACTCTGATGCTTAAGTCAACACAAGATTTGAGTAACCTTTTAGAGAGAGAACAATTGAGAAAGTTTTTCACTATGTGTGCATACCTTTGAAAAGTGAGAATGAGAGTATTTATAATGACACCTGATGGAGAAAGAAGGATCTACTTTCAAGGAGAAGAAACATGCTTCTTCTTGGTGATGACACGTGTGCATTTTGGACATGAGACAACCATTCCACAAAATAAGGGCTCTTATAATAGTGATTACAAGGATTTATGTAATGTTGTCTGCTTACTATCTTGGACCAATTGATTGATCAATTGGTACAGATGATTTAGCAACAACTTAGTCTTAGAGATATCGCATCTCAAATTGACTAAGTGTTAAGAGGCTCCTTACGGAACTATGTGATCTGGGAAGGAGTCGGGCATGTAAAATAGCTCATCGCGAACGTATTGAATGGACTTGAAGAAGTACTGGGTTTGGAAGCCAAGAAAACGGATGAGATGGACAAAATTGCGATGTTCGTCCCGCAAAGGGCTAAGCTCAATAGGTGTGCTGGCTGAGCTAAACAGCACGGCAAGCTCAGCAGGGAGATGGTGCACGCATGGGGCTTGGATGAATGGGTAGGCAGGTCGGACCAACGAGGATGTGGCCTTGCCTGGCCGAGCTAGGCAGCTTGGACTATGTGTATGCCCAGCTTGGCAGCTCAGCTTGTGCGCATGCACCTAGCCCCAGCACTTCGCACACACACATCCCGCGCATCCTCGTGACTAACACACCCCCATAGCAAGGCAGCTTAAACACCCTGTGCGTACCTTGGCCACGTAGCTCGGGTGGCCTTTGTCTAGGTTGTGCACGCAGTCTGCCTGGCCCACACGTTGCCTCGTCTATACACATGCACCTGTGTAACTCGGCAAGGCCATGAAAATCCTCACCCAATCTTGCTTGCCTTCACACCATCTTGGCCAAGCTGGCTTGGCCAGCCTGACCTGGCCAGGCTGGGCTAGCCTGGTTTGTATCGTCACGATACTGAGTTTGTGTTTCCTATTTCTTTTGGGCGTCGAATTTCGACACGGATGACGACGCCATCATCGTGTTATTCGCAAATTATTTCGAGATGTATTGCACCTCAATTTTTACTAAGTCTAGGAAGGTAAATTGAGGATCACTTTAGTCTGGTGTGAAGATGGACAACAGCATTCGGCCAGACGCCATCGTGGTCAAAACTCCAGGATGCTAGCCTAGCAAGTATAGTTGCCAGCTCAGTCTAAATAAATTCTACATGCTAATCATTCTAGGATAAACTGAATGTCACGTCAATCATTATAAAAATTCTCATAACAACAACTAATGAGAAAACCCAAAAAATTAGGGCTAGTGGTCAGCCTTATTTTTATTTTATTTTATTTCTTTAGTTATAATTTTAAGAGTTTAGCTTAAATTTCAAGGTTAACCAAAAATATTCTAGGGTTTCCATAACTAGAAAAACCTTTTTTTTTTTAATTAATTTTTTCTTTTTCATCGACTTCTTCTATTGATTTTGTAGAATATTTCTTTTTTGAATTATTTATTTATGATATCAATCGTCAACAAAAACTTCTTAAAAAAAAAAGCACAATGTGACAGAATAGCCAATGTAGTGACATTATTCACCGAAAGTGGCTAATATGGAATAATTATTGGATTCAATAGTCATTTTGATAGCGTCGAATTAAATTAGTGGCTTCCAGTTCGAGAGTTATTTTCGAGGGTAATTATCTTTATGGCTGTTATATTGTGCAGGCCGTACCAGTTTGGTCAAAATGAAAATTGTTTCAAATTGAGAATTTTAAATATACACACACACGTTATTTGCAGTTTCAATTTGGAAGAATATACTCTAAATTTCTAGATTAAAAGAATGTACATTATTATTATTATTTTACCAAATTGTCATTATACTTGAAATGATTTCATAATATGTGAAGTATCTTTCATTACGTGAGTGACGTGTGTGAAGTATGTTTCATGATGTGAATAAATTGACTTCATTTCGTGTGTGAATTTTACATACTTTGGTGATATTACTTTAATTAAAAAGATAATTTAATAAAAAAAAGTTGATTCCTTGTGATCCAGAAATTTGGGATACATTCTTTCAAAATAGATCCAAAAAAAATATATTTTATCAAAATTTCCTTCAATCAACTAATTAAGAAAAGTGGAAACATATATGGCGAAATAAATAAGAAATCAAAATATTATGTATATCTTTTTATATAAGCTGCCCTTCAATTAAGAATTCATTACCTAATCCAGTAATAAATAAAAAAATTCATTACCTCTATTAATTTTTATTTATTTATTATTATTACCAAAATAGCTATTATGATGAATGATTGTTCAAAATGATAATTTTTAATATGAATAAAATGATGTGTTTTGTTCTTTTTATTAATACGAATCCAATAAATTTTATCTTAATTGGAGATTAATTATTGACAAAGTTTTAGTATTTGTTTTAGAAAATGACTGTAATTAAATTTTTTAGTTGCATGTGTGATATTTGCAAATAATAGTTATGATTATTTTGGAGGCTATGCAAAGTGTGTTAGAGCAGCTCTAACCGTCTCGCCAAAAATGTCCTTAGCTATTATAGCTAAGGATGAGACGTTTAATTTGGCTTTTAAGGACTCCAACGGGATAGCTATTCTTTAGCTATTTTGATAAAAAAGAAAATGGCTTGCCAGATTTAGCGAGTAATAAAGCTCGCTATATATGTTTGATTGACAATTTTTTTTTTTCTACGAAAACAAAGTATAGCTTTGTCTTTTTTATACATGCATTTGATACAACCAAAATCTCATCAAAGCAATTGGGAAGACAACATTTTTTTCATGCTTTCAATATTACCATTTTGAAAAAACGGTAATATTTCAAACGGTAACAATTTTATTTTATTTTTAAAATTGATTAATTTTTATTTATTTATAGAAATTGGTATTTTTTTCTTTTATAAATACTAATGGTTTTTCATTCTTATTCTTACTTACTATCCATATCTCTTTCTCCCTTTTATT